>JAXIVH010000197.1:263344-278344 GCA_036785325.1 Urophycis tenuis | reverse complement strand
AGTATTTCCCCTGTTAAACTATTTAAGGAATATTTGTAAAAATAATACAGAATTGTTGTATCAACTCTTTGTGAGACTCTACCCCCACCCCGCACACAAAAATATTTTGGGTTTATTACCCTTTTAGATTAATCAAATATATATATGTGTCTGTAGACTCCAAAGTTTAGACTATACGTTTAAATAGCATCGAATCCAATTACATTCTGTCAAATTTCAGTAACAGACACTTTCACTCATTGGAAATAAACAGTGTGTGTGTGTGTGTGTGTGTGTGTGTGTGTGTGTGTGTGTGTGTGTGTGTGTGTGTGTGTGTGTGTGTGCGTGCGTGCGTGCGTGCGTGCGTGCGTGCGTGCGTGGGTGGGTGTGTGTGTGTGTGTGTGTGAAACCAAGTTGAGTTCATGTGTTTTCATATTTTGGTTGCTTGTCTTGATGTCCAATTTAGCTACAGGTTGTTGTTTTTTATTTGTATTTGAGACATTGCATTGCACAGAGCCACCACCCATTTAGCTTATTTGGCTGAAATATTTCGCAGAAAATCCATGCATATATAGTCTTGCTTTCTCCTTTACTTTGAAGAGACACTCTTTCTTTATCAAGGAGGGAATTGTGTTTTCACACCAGACTTAGATCTAAATTTTAGTATATTAAAGCGGTATTTCACCCATATTTAGCATATTTGGCTGAAAATCCCCCCCCCGCCCCGCCCCACATCAAATAGATTGAAAAGGTGGATTTCAAAAGCGTTGTGATCCCCCAGTTGAAATGAGCAGGCCCACAAAATGAAACGGAACACGTTTGTTACTCACACAAGACATTCACTCGCCCCGTGTCTTCATTACAGCCACGAGCGCGGCGTAGGCCTACATGTGGCTGCAAATCCCGTCTGCCTCATGCATTACCTGCAAGCGTGAAACATTCAGCTTCAGAGCCCTATGACAACGCTTTCAACACAGGTACCCCCCCCACCCACCCCCTCTAAAGTGTCCCGGGTGGTCATGGTTCACCATGTTGTTCTGCGATGGGCGTGACTGTGTTCTGCCCGTGCCAAGGGTCCCAGCTGAACTGCTGCTCTCCGTGCTGACAGACATCCCGGTCCGAAACCACAACGCTGTACGGGGTGTGACCGACGGGAGCGTGACTCACAGCATGTGCACCGATGTGAAACAGACTTCCCGTCGAAAGGTCTGATCTGCTTGCGTGCAAAGAGGATCATTTTCTAAAAACTAACATTGGAATAACAAAAATAATAAATAAATAAAAAAAACTCAGACCGCGATGTGTACTGGACACTGTCGGCTGACACGCAAACGCAATTCAATCGAACGTAGACATGACGTAGACACCCTACATTAATAAGCGGTCAATTTAAGACATTCCATTTGACACACACACACACACACACACACACACACACACTCGGTGCAAAGTTGAGTGTGCTGAGCTGGATTTCACGCACCACCACCACCACCCCAGCCTCCCACCTGCTTGTGTTCTGCTTTGTATTGAATGTAACCTACACGACGGGGTGAAAATACACCATGGATGGGGGCGTATACGTCTAGTGTCCCCTGTTGTCAAGTGTTGGTATGCCGCATCTGACGTCTGTATGTCATGCTTTAGACCCCGCAGCAGGGAGCGTGCCACTATACTGCCATACTGTACAACCATACGATATTTTGTGCGTAAATGGTTAAATCTATGACATGAGTGATGTCTGACAGAAATGCAAACATGGGTGAAATAGCGCGATGACACATCATCTAGGCCTACGCAATGCACAGAAAACACAGACGGTGACCTTCCTCATCTTCATCTATGTACATCGACCAGTAGGCCTGTCGTTTTTTCCTATTGTATTACCTTCAGCGGACTGTGCGTGTGTTTCTCTTATTCTGAGTTTTTCCCCAACTCGATTTCAATTCTTCAAGTTGAATAAAGCAACACAGTTGATACAACGATGACGTCAAGTGTGTGTCTTGTCTTTTGAAAGCCTCTATACCGCCCCATGCATCGTTTACTCACACCCGGACATGGAAAGCTGTGCTGACGTTTCCCCGTCAAAGGGCATGTCTACAGATTGAAGATGATATGTTGTATGATCCATCTGCATTGCCTTCTCCCCAGGGATGAGATAGAAGAGACCAGGAGGCATTCACTTCAGCAAGTTGACGATGAGTGAGGGGTTTTAAGACCCCAATATGGAGAAACGAAAACGTCACACCAATCACAATAGGATAATCTGACTAAACCAACGCCGTTAAAATGATTGAGCAGAGAAACAAAATACAGGTCACATTAACTGGAAATGGAACCTTTTGCCAAGTAAGTTCAACACCATATAAACACCAAATAATACAAAAAACAGATTTTGTTGCAAATGTCAAGTGGATATGTTGGGGGGGGGGGGGGGGGAGCTCCAGAGTGGGTAAAGATGACCATGGAGAGATGAACCGAGCCGGCTCGACTGGCTCACACAAAACAGACATTTACGGTCATCTAGAGCCCCCTGGAGGCCACTTTTGGAACAGCGCCTTCAGAGAAACGTGGACTACTGAGACTGACCGGGCAGTCTGGCTTCCAACCAAAATGTTTTGCAACAAAAATAACAAAGCAACCATTACGTAGTAGATATTGTATTTGTTTTCACTGGCACCATCATATGCTAAATGACTCCATAAAGTAGAATGTTATACCAATTATTCCCAGACAGGAAAATAGGAAAAAAGATTGTTGGTTAGGCTGTTTATCTCTCAGGCAGCAATTATATGACGCACTTAAAGTTCGGAGGAAGGGAACACCGCAGAATGTCAACAGCGTCCAGCTGCATGCCTCCAGCCTCAGCCTCCAGCCTCAGCCTCCATTCCATGGTCTCCATCCTCAGGACCACTGGGGCACAGCACATTGTGTTATGACATGTGTTCGGGCGGAAATGGCATCTAATTACTGTAGAAGCACGATAAAGTGATTAGATGCCATGTATGTATTACATTGTCCAGTGGATTGTTTTAGCTTGTTTTGTCATTGATTAATAAGTGTATTATATGTATCAACCTCCTATTGGTTCGATTGAGAGTCGCCATAGTTAATTCAGTGGGGCTGGGTCTAACAGAAACAACATGTTCCATTAGCCTACTGGGACGCACATGGGGAAATAACATGTTATAGATTACTCAAATACAATTAACCTCTGCTTTTGTTTCATAGAATCATAACAGTTCATGAAGTAGACTAGGTCTATAAAATCACACTCATTACTTTTTGGTGTAGGTTAGACCAGTGGTTTCCAAACTTTTTGTGCCAAAGGCACACCAAAGGACAAGTAAAAATCTCAAGGCACACCTATTGTGCAAAATAGCCTTTATAACACGTGTTATCACTAATATCACATAAAATATCTGTAGTTATTTACTAATGCCAAATAAAATGTGACAAAGGCTCCTATACTCATGGAATATTTATTAACAAAATATTCAAAAATGTATTTGAAACTTTAGCAAATTAGGCTTCATCAAAGCAGTAGCACACCCATTTAAACCAGACAGGTCACAAAATTAAAAATGAGGCAAGAATTAAAGAATTTTTTTTAGGTATATAGTGTATTCTGAATTGAGTAAAGTACTGATAAACTAAATGTATGGTTGTTCCAAAATCCCACAGCACACCTGGACTTGCCCCACGGCACACGGTTTGGGACCCAACGGGTCAGACTATAGGCTATAGGCCGATGCAAACCTAGCATAAAGGCTTAGATTTACATTGAGCAATCCAGCACCGTAGTCCAGTCAGTGTGACTCAGGCTTGGTGAGGCTTCTTACACCAGCCATCCTCCACACACACTACAGGATCCTCAGGATGATAACATGAGGTGACAGTGTGCTGCCGCTCTAGCTGGCTGTGCAGGCTCTGGGACATACACCAAGTTTAACAGTTAGCTGTTTGTCAAACAAAGAGAGAGGTCCCAGCATGTTTTATTTGTTGAGTATATCAAACACATCTTGTTGATTCGTGTACATGGACACAAATGTCCTTTTTTTGTGACACTCAGCATGACTTTCAAACTAATGTATTTCAATGGAAGGATCTTTCGTGCCTGCACGGCGTTTTTACAGTAAATACTACAGTACCCATGAGCCTCTTGGTGAAGACGCCAGCTAAAGCTGCCTGAGGACCCGCCGCCAGTTCTCTTTTAATGGTATCCTAACCCTACGATATCATTGTTAGGGGTTAGGGTTAGGGTTAGGGGTTAGGGTTTAGGGGTTAGGGTTAGGGTTAGGGGTTAGGGTTTAGGGGTTAGGGTTTAGGGGTTAGGTTTTAGGGGTTAGGGTTTAGGGGTTAGGGGTTAGGGTTTAGGGGTTAGGGTTTAGGGGTTAGGGGTTAGGGGTTAGGGTTTAGGGGTTAGGGTTTAGGGGTTAGGGTTTAGGGGTTAGGGGTTAGGGTTTAGGGGTTAGGGTTTAGGGGTTAGGGGTTAGGGGTTAGGGTTTAGGGGTTAGGGTTTAGGGGTTAGGGGTTAGGGGTTAGGGTTTAGGGGTTAGGGTTTAGGGGTTAGGGTTTAGGGGTTAGGGTTAGGGTTACAATGAAAGTCGTGCAAGAGTGTGAAAGTCGTGAAAGAGTGTCAGGAAAAAAAGGGTTTGTGTCCATGTAGACGAATCAATAGATTAGGACTATTTCGTGACTATTTGCTGCCATGAGACTGGGTTGATATGTCAGTTATATGTTGTCATTTTATTGACAACATCATTGAACTCACTAAAGATCAACAGATATGTCCCGGTAATGTTAAGCTATGAACAAGTTAAGATGTTACATATATTGCGACTTGAATAGACTGTAAGAGATTCAAGGGTTTGCTTTAATCCCACTGGCTTCTTAAGAGATCGAGAGTTGACGTGAATCAGAAAAGCCCACGCAACCGCGGCCTGTTGGGGGGGGAAATGGACCGGCTTCATTCAGAGAGGACAGGGAACTGGCTGGGAAGATAGAAACCAGTTTGAATACGTCATTTATTGGAATACCTGAGTGGTCATAGCTTCCAGTAAGGCCGAGTGGCCCCGGGCCAGAGCGTTATCCCTTAAAGGGAGGGGGAAACAACACCATCAGGGCATTCTTACAACTTCAGAATGCCGAATGCAATACTTTACTGTGGGATACGCCAGACTCCACGTGGTGGAACAAAGTGGGGGATTTTCTCACGTAAAAAAACTAAACCCGGCCTCTGGTGAAAGTCATGAGAAACAAAGCGTTGAATTGAGCAACAAAGACAGAAATAGAAAATATGCGATATTTGATACTTATTTTGTTCCCAAACTTGAGATTTTTGAATTTTGCGTGGCGTATTTTGGACTTACCACTGCATATTCCAAAAATGTGTTGCCGTCATCTGGTTGGAGTAATCAAATGTGTGTTTGTGTGTTTGTATCGGTTGATATTGCAGGCCAAAAATATACATTACACACAGGGTTTTACAGTGGGTCGGAGTGTGTAGGCAACAAATCCTGCAGCGTATTAGTAAGTTATTTCTGTTTCTGTTTGGGTTTTTTGATTTCCGTTTGTGTTCTGTTTTGCCAGTTTGGTTAATCCCAGATACTCCTGGTGACCTCTGTCCATCAGGGTGGGTCAATCTGAATCTCATACCAAGATGGGAAAATATGTCGCTGATTGGATTGCATGATCTCAACCAGACATTACCTCCATTGATCGCGCGCGTGTGTGTGTGCCTGCATATGCGTGCATGCCTACATGTTAGTGTGCATACAGTGTGTTTGTTGTGCGCGTGCCACGTGCGAGTGTGAACGAGTGTGTGTATGTGCCTGCACATGTGTATATGCATGTGTCCTTGCGTGTGTGTGTGTGTGCGTGCGTGTATGCATTAGTCTGTGCGTGTGTGTGTGCGGTTGTGTGACCTTTGTGTGTCTGATGACCGAATTAAAGGGGTGATTTACCAGAGAAGTGGACAAAGTTTCCGTTTGGTGCAGCGGGGCGGGGGAAGTGTTGATGAATCACTGTGCGTTGTGAGGCTATAAAGGAGGCCGGGCTGCGGGGCTCACCACTCTGAGGCCGGCGGCCGTGCGGGAGAACAACAGGTGGTAAGGTGAGGACGGCACGCACTGCACTGCACTGGACAGGCTGGGACGAGATTGTAGATGAGGTGTGTGGAGTTTAATAGGCCTTTTGTGTGTACTTTACTTACTGGGGCGTTCAACTGTGTAGTTTTTCTATTGAAAAATGTTATTGAAATTGGATGAATTACATTTATTTGTTGTTTTTTTTAAGTTAGTTTAGTTAACTAACTAAACTAACTTAAAAAAACAACAACATCTAAAACATCTAAAATATCTAAAACTAACTAGTTTTAGATACAAAATAGTCTTCATCTTATGAATGTATGTGAGAAATGCTTGTATTCTATTTTATATTAAAATACATTGAATCCCAAACCGCATTGTATTTTATCAAGATTGATCTTTTATCTTATATAAAAAGGTTTGGTATATTATCGATTAAAATACAGTTAATGCAAACAATGGCCAATATGTTTCCAAACAGTTACCTTAGAAATAAAAAAAATAAGTAACTTATTGTTGAATTTTACACGTGTTCATCTTTCATTATGTTTACCACTGACCTCATTTGGAATTGCAGTTTATAGTTTACCAATAGTTAACCCAAAATAAAAGTAGAACATATATATTTAGTATGGAAGTACATTTATGATTATTTGATTTTACAGGTTTCATCTTTGTATATGTTTTCATGTTTTTTTTATTGTTGTTTTACAGAAAGATTTATAATGCCAACAATGGAAAAGTTTCATATTTTACCAATAGTCCCCTCACAGACCATTTTCAGTACATGCATTTCAGTGCATGATTCTAGTTTTCATCTGCAAATTCTAATCCCTTGTTGTTGCTCACAGAATGGTAACGGTATACCGTGGACTCTTGTGGGTTTCTGTGCTGATGTTGCTGCCAGCCTGCACAGGTTTTCCCAGCCATGCAGAGTCCACAATGAATATCATCAGCAGCATCGTGACCATAGCCCAGACCACCCTGGTGCACATCAGGAAACTACGAACCATGGTATGGATGGAGATAACGTCACTATACCACAGTTTACCATGTCATGTGAGTTAAAGTCATAAATTCAACTTTGTGTAAAAACCGAAAAAGAAGTTTGAAATATTGCAAACCTTTCAATGATCTGCATGTTTCTATAACTTTCCTCTTTGGTAACTTTCATTTAGGGCATTTAGCATACACTTTTATCCAAAGCGACTTACAAAGAGTACATCTGTCATAAGAAGGCGAAACGTTTAATTGGTGCTAATACAGTAAGAAAGTCACCAGAACAAGTTTTAAGCATTTCAATTGCTAGGTTAACCATTGATAGTATACAAAAAGCTGAGATTTCCTGATTGGAGAAATAAACACTGGAGATAAGCTGACTGTGACTTGATTTGAACAGACAACCTTGCTCTACCATTGAGCCACGCAGCCTTAAGCTGCTGAATACAAGAAACAGTTCATTTTAAAAGTGGAACATTAAGTGCTGAACAATAAAATATGTTTAATTAAACCCTATCTAATGTCTGGATTTAAAAAAAAATCGTAAAAAGAAGTCCAACCAAACCAAAACAAAATAAATATGTACACAACTATAATCACAAATGTGCAATCAAAGGAGGCTTTATGCAGAAAAAACTGTAACATTTAAATTGATCAATTCTGTGAGTGTATTTTACCATGTTGGCATACTGTTTTGCAGTGTTTTTTCCAACGCGTCAGTTGTGAAGTAGCTCCTAATGTGTGTATTGTTCTGTGCGCATATTTGTGCATCTAGTGTTCAGTGTCTTCTTGGTGCAAAACACATTGTGCTGAAAACCATACAAAAAAATACAAAAAAATGGTCAAACACAGCAGTGGTTCCCCCTTCAGCTGCCCGCCGACCCCCCCATCAGGGTGGACCCCCCGACCATCGGCGGTCTCAACAGCATCGCCCGGGACCTCTCCCTGCTGGGGGACCAGCTCCGGGTCCCGGCCTCTGGGCTCCTGGGCCAGATCCTGGCCGACGTCTCAAGCCTGAGCGGCGGTGTGCGCTTCCTGGCCGAGACCCTGGACTGCCGGCCCCCCGACGGCGGCGGCGGCCTGGCCGGGCACGGGGGGCCGGTGGCCCGCAGCTTCCCCGAGAGCCGCGTCTACGTGGGGCTGACCGCGGTCCAGGTGTACCTGGAGGAGTTGCTGCTCAGCCAGGACAAGCTGAGGGCCTGCTGACCAGTGCCGGCCCTAGCCTTTCGGGGGCCCTAAACAGAATTTGATTCAAACCTTTTGGGCACCCCCCCTCCCACCACCGTGGAGTCACCAGAAAATTGTGAATTTAGTAAATGTGATTTCCTGTATTCTGGTTCATCTTAGGGATGGCCAGCTGGAGATGGGCAATACTTAAATTTGTTCACATTCATAGCCTATAACCTAACTTGCAGGTTAAAACTGCATTACAACAAAACTAAGCGGCCGCTTAAGGCTGGGTTATGCTTCGTTTATGCTTCCACGTCGACGCATCGCTGGGGGGTTGCGGACCCTTTATGGACCCTTTACGGACCCTTTACGGACCCTTTACGTCCTTGACATGCACCTAAATCCTAGACGTGCGTCGAGGCGACGCAACCCCAATGCAGCGGCTTTGGCTCTGATTGGTCCGCGAACTACATTCGCTGGAGATCGCTTTTCCGGTTTCCACTCGTAAACACCGCCACGGTGTAAACACAGCCTTGATAAATGCTTCGACTGATTGGCGACAACATATATATATATAACTTTTGCCTTTTCTTTACATTTGTGTAAACTTTTTTTTTAACTCGCTAGTAATCCGTATGTAATGACCAGAATGGTCATTCTGGTCCCTCTACCGGTGTGGCAATGAATTGCATTTCGAGACGTAAACCCCACGCAGAACCATCACAGGCTCATGACTGCGTCCGAGCAACTGCGTGGCCATTGCGTGATCACGACGCAATCCCTACGCAGAAGCATAAACCAGCCTTTAGTTTGCTTATGCCGCGGGCCGGCCCTGCTGCTGACCATTGGGTGGTCAGCAGACAAAGTGACCCTTCGGACACTTTGTCGTCGACAATATTACAGAATGATTTATTCCTCGGAAAAGTGAGCCATAGCGATGCATATCTATGTGTACTGTATTATATTTCATTTTTCTGGAGTTATTGTTTTTTATTGCGGGGCTTTTTTTCGTCTCTGTCTGTCTATGGCTGTGTTCTTCACAGCTTTTGGTATATCTGAGCCATAATAATTGGATATTAAGCTTTGAATCACTGTAAAATGTACCAATAACAGAAATATAAGCGATGTATCATTACTCAGAGTTGAGTTTAACCAGTAGAAACGTTGGTTCTCATAAATGTGTTCAGTGCACACGTGTTGTAAAAAATAAGCAATATTCCAATCCAAGGTAAGATACTCAGAAGGTTTTCAAGTTTATGATATTCTGATATATCATGTGATATCATATGACTGGAATATGTTTTTTAATAAAATTATTCTAGCTCAAAACCCAATTGTGTATGCAGCACAATATTAATAAAATAATAAAGGAGACTGTACTCTGAATCAGTGTTGTATGACCTTTAATTGGATTGTTTTTGATATTAGCACTAACTTAGTTAATGCTGTTTGAACTGTTACCCATAAAATCTTTATACTGTGTAAGAGTCAAGTACAAAATGCAACACATGCAGTTGTAACACTTTACATTAAGGGTACATTAATTAACCATCAATTAACATTAGTTAATGCAGTTAAATTTATTAAAACTAAATAATAAACTAACAATTAACTAAGTTAACTAATGGTCTAGTAATCATTTACGAATGGTCCTCAACTGAGGTAATGGTGTTCATGTTTACATTATTCATTCATTTGCATTCATGGTTTATACATTATTTAATAGGGTTAACCACCTCTGTAACCTTAACCCTAACCCCTAAGATAATGCTATATCTTATTGAATCTAATGTTAATGATTAGATTCAATTTTAGTCATTCCCAGTATTTTTTAGATATGGGAACGAAATTTGTTCTCTTTATTTGACCCATCCTATGGTACATAGGAGCAGTGGGGTGCTATGTTCAGCAGCACGGGGAGCAAGTTGGGGTTCAGTGTCTTGCTTAAGGACACTTCAACATGTGGACAGTTGGAGGAGGGGAATCGAGGGGATTGAACCACCGACCCTACGGTGGGTGGACGACCCGCTCTGTTCACCCACTCTAACCACTGAGACACTGTCACCCCGTGAATGAATAATGGTAAGAAATGTACCGTCATTGTAAAGTGTCACCAGACAAACCAAACAAAACGTTCCAGTTGAAAGACACCATGTCCCGCACTAAATAATAACTACGTTAAATAAAGTAGCAACACTGGCTGCTGATGAACGAATGAAGCCCCCTGAGTTCTTAGATAAACATCATAATTACACTTTATTAAAACAACACGCCTCAAACAAGGGACGGAGGGAAGCTAACCTCCATCAACCATCGCACGAGAACCCAGGTCCCGTTTCTTCAGCTTTGTTCGTCTACAGTTTGCATTGCTGCGCCGGGCGCCGGGCGCCATATCGGTCGCTCGAAGCGGCGCTGGGGGGTGGGGGGGGTGGGGCAAAACGCCTCTAGCGCTCGTTCTCTGCCCCCAACCTGACCTACGACCCCGTGACTCCCAGCGGTCCCGCGTTTTTTGCGCGCGTGATGGCGGTGGGGGGGGCGGGGTCTCTCACCGGGGCGCCACGGTCAGCGCCGCGCTCAGGAAGCCCTCCAGCGCGGCGAGGTACTCGTCCCGGTGGCACCGCAGGTGGGCGGCGTGCACCGAGCGGGCCCACCGCCGGCGGTCCACGGTCACGCCGCGGCCCCGCCAGAGCGCCATCGTGGTTTCCACGGCGACTGTGTCGCACATGGCGTCGTCGTCGCAGTAGAAGAAGAGGGCGGGCGCCCGCACGGGGTTGTGGTGGAAGACGCGCAGCCCGCCCTCGTAGTAGTCCACCGTGTGGCGCTTGAACAGCCAGAAGAACAACATGGCGGCGTTCCTCACCACGCCCTCCAGCCGAGGGAACAGAGACTTACCCAGGCCTGGAGGGGGGGGGGGGGGGAGGGAGGCAGGGAGAGAGGGAGGGAGGGAGAGAGGGAGGGAGGGAGGGAAAGAGGGAGGGGGGAGGGAGAGAGGGAGGGAGGGAGGGAAAGAGGGAGGGGGGGAGGGAGAGAGTGAGGGAGGGAGGGAGGGAGGGAGGGAGGAAGAGAGTGAGGGAAAGAGGGAGGGGGGGAGGGAAAGACGGAGGGGGGGAGGGAGAGAGGGAGAGAGGGAGAGAGGGAGGGAGGGGGGGAGAGAAGGAGGAGGAGATTGTCATGTTTTGTTTGCATTTCTTTGTTGTTTATCCTGCATTTCCCCTTGCAAATAAATACCCTTCAAATTTGAATGTGAAGGGAAGGGAGCGGCAGGTTAGCAGAAACACCATTGTCTCTGTTGAAGACTACTTCCGCCTGCCGCTAGAGATGAGCTTTGAGTGTATGAAAGACAAAGCTACAATGCTACAATGCTATCCCACAAAGTAAGACCAGGCGACACCATAAACATCTGCAGTCACAAAGAGAAGGTACACCAGTGGTGATTGGAGGAGCAGCATAACAAGGATCTGAGTTGGGGGGGTGAGGACATAACATTTACATTTTGGGTTTAGCACATCAAGCTCATCATGTCCCTTTTGGGGTAAACAAGAGCATTCCTGGGGTTCTAAGGGAACATTAACACATGTATTCACTTCAAAGGGCTTGCATTTGGAATGAAGCATCCAAAATAGGCTGTCATGCAAATTGGTGAACCGATACAGTTTACGCCATTCATGTTAAATACACCTAGATTCAGCGATTTAAGATAGTAATCAAATATATTTGTATTGCCCATGATCACAGTTAGTCTCCACTGTAACTCTAGATACAATGCAGGGCTTATCCTTCAATGACTACTTTTAACTTTTACACCTTTTCCATTTGTTTGACCTCCTATTGCTTTGTATTTAATCTCTTTTTTTTGCCATGTCGCTGGATTAAAAAGTTGCGACCTTGGGTTTGAATTCAAGATGAACGTCCTTGTCGCATTCTGGAATCTCCCCTACCGCCACCCAACTCTGTGACACGTACGTACAACGTAGTGGCTGATATCCCCCGCCAGGAAAGTTTACACGTGGTGTGCTCTGGAGGTGCCCTCGCAGCGTTCCAGCTGCTCTGGTCACACTATTTGCCTCGTGCACACGGAGGCCTTCAGGGCTGAGTGAGTGAGGACGACCCAGAATGACCCAGAAGTCATTCTGGGTCACGCAGCAGGAACCCATGTACTACAGTACAATGGCAAAACATGATGGAAGAACAAAACCTCGGGGTGAGTCTTGGTGATCGGACACTTTCTGCAAGAGGGAACATAGTTTGCGAACTAAATAACCCACCCGACATGACCTTTGGTAAATGTCGCTTGTTTAGGGAGATTCAATCACTGCTCTGATTTGATCTATTGGATGCTTTATCCTTGCTCTGTTCCCTTTTGACAGATGCTATTTCTTTGTGTATGCTATTTATTTTTTATATAGTGTATGCCTAGATTTATGTATATCTATGTATATTTATGTACATCTTTACATATTTTTATATTTTATATTTATATTTCACTGTGATTTACTTCTATACTGTATTTCTTTTTCAGTTTTTCCCTTGCCTTTACCAGGTTACCATTCAACTGGAGTATGTGTATCGAAAGCAATTTCCCTCTGGGATTATTAAAGTATTTCTGTCCGTCGGTCTGCCTGTCTGTCTGTAAAACATTTCCCCTGACTGGCCGGCTAAAGGGATTGCCTGAACCCCCCCCGCATTCATGCTCTCCCCTCCGGGCAGCTCAGCCGGGGGGGGGGGCATTAAAATGTCAGAGGCTCAGAGGCGCGAGTATCGAACCCAAAAGAAACCTGAGCCCAACCAGACGAACCCTGAGCCGCCCCCACACCCCCACACCCCCACCCGTTGGCCGATCCCCCCCCCCCTCACCTGTCGCCATGTGCTCCAGGCTGCCGGCCACCAGGCTGTCGTATATTTGCCCTTTGATCCTGCGGGCCAGGGGGGCGTACCTCTCGGGGCCCCGGGCCAGGTGGCAGAGCATCATGGAGAAGGTGTAGCCGCCGATGGAGCAGGCGTGCACCAGCAGGGGGCGTCCCCGCAGCCACGGCGCCTCCAGGGCGCCGAGGGCGTCCAGGCCGTGCGCCAGCCCCCAGCGGGGCCACAGGAAGTGCAGCACGCCGCTCTTCACCGTCAGCACGTCCATGCCCCGCGCCAGGTAGAGCTCCCGGTACTTGGAGAGCGCCTGGCGCCCGGCGCCCAGCCAGGGCAGGAGGAGGACGAGGGTCCGCGGCGCCGGCGAGGGCGGCGGAGAGGCGGGGTCCCGCGGGGGTGAGGCAGGGGTCCCCGCGCGACGGTGGCGGCCGTCGGCGCCATCGTTCGACCCGGGGGGGTTCGGGGGCGCGGGGGTGCCCGGGGCAGGACGGTAGTGGTACGTGATGGTTTTGCTGATCGTGTAGGCGAAGAGGCCGGCTTGCTCTTCGCTGACTCTGGGTGACGCCTTCGCCTCGGCTTCTGAGATGAAGAGACTGGAGAGAGAGAGAAAAAAAACCACACGCCAGATGGTTTGGGTGAAATGAGTCACTGAACTTTTTCGGTTAACACCGTCACCGCCTCTATAAACAGTTTGTTCATGGTTATTATTTTATGTATACTTGTATGGCCTACTTACACTTAACATACAAGGATCATAGGGAGTATAGGGTATATCAGGATTATATCAAATTATTAAATTGGGTGTTGATTGGGATTAGTAAATCAAAACCACAGCCAACCATACCACCTACTCATCAATCAGATAGCCTATCAACAATTGACATTTGTCATTTGTATTTTTTTCATCATCATATCAATCGAACATAATTTTAATAAATGAATGAACTGATGATTTGGATGATTTGATTATTGTTCTTGTCTCCCTGAGACTAGCTAGCCTACTACACAGATATGACCCAAATATGCTCAGATGTAAACATCAAAAGCAGATGACTGATTCATTTTTAAAAAAAAAACGGTTCCATGCAAATGAAGGCACGCCAGTATATGACTCGGCCTTCAATGGCTCCCTTACCTTCGAAGGCACTGCATATTCCCCATAGCCACGAACACCCTTATAACTTCCTTGTCAAATACTCCTTATGTTGTAGATCTATTTCAGTATAACTAGGTCCACACTCATGGCTCCAGCCGCAGCACACCGATCGACGTCCTGTTATATTAGCAGTGAAAAGCCTGGCCAAAATCCTGCAGAGAATGATGCCTAGCCCTCACCCCTTAGTATGCACTGTGTTTTGCACACCACCGGTATATACCGGCGAAGTGTTTCCCTCTGGTGTGTCCCTGCCCCCCTGCCGTAACTGGAACGAAGCTGTCGCAAAGCTGTCACACGCCTGGCAAGGTTGAAAGGAGGAAGTTGTCAACAATGAAATCGCCGAGGAGGCCGCCTACGTCTTTATTTGCATTGTACATGGAACGGTTACGCATTAAAGTTAGATTAATTGTTACTCAAATAAGAATCATGGACTTTAACCGACGTTAATGGATCTATGGTAAACGTCTAGCTGTAGCAACGTTTTTTTGCCATAAGGTGGCGGTACAGAGTTGCCACAAAATTGACACTAGTCTATAGAAAAGAAATGGGGCCACCAAATAGAAGGTACTTTTTTACGTGCCAAACTGTGTCAAACTGCAGCCCGTAACAATGCATTAGTTTCTGAAATTGCAAATATGACCCCTCTTCTACACTCGAATTGTATGTCTCCGACAAAAAAATCAATTTCAGTATCAATAACTGTTGGCTGTCTTTAACTCTACAGCTTGGCATACGTTTTCAGATCACAGTTCA
>JAXIVH010000197.1:256275-258775 GCA_036785325.1 Urophycis tenuis | reverse complement strand
CGCCGGCCTGGCGCTGGCCTCGGCGCTCAACCTCCTCTGCCTGCCGCTGCGCTGTCCGTCCGGCTGCGGCTACTTCGCCCTGGTCAGCCTGTTCCTGCTGGCCGCCGGCGGCACCCGCGCCTTCTCCCTGCTGTACGACGCCTACGGCCACCAGGGGCGCCTGCCCTCCGCCGAGGCCTACCTGGTGCTGCAGGAGTCGCCCTTCCCGTGCATGACGGCCGCCTTCGGCCTGGTCTTCCTGCTGCTGTCCATGCGCTCGCGCATGCAGCTCTCCTACTCGGCCTTCCAGCGGCCGCTGGTGCTGGCCTGCCTGGTGGCGCTGCACTTCGCCGCCGCCTTCGGCCCCGCCGCGCTCCTCAACCTGCGGCGCGGCCAGGGCCCGTCGGCGCGCCTCCTGCTGGGCCTGGCGTCGCGCGGCGCCTTCGTGGCGCTCGCCGCCTTCCTGGCCGCCGCCTACTTCGTGTTCTACGTCTACGTGCGCGCCGACTCCAAGCACATCTACCACCTGAACAACACGTCGCCCACGCCGGCCGAGCGCTACAACCGCTGCCCCTTCGCCGAGAGCCGCGACTGGGAGCGCGCCGCCGCCACCGTCTGCCTGTCTGCGCTCTTCTGCCTGGCGTGCGCCGGCCTGCAGCTCTACGCCATGCTGAGCGCCGCGGGCCTGACCGGCGGCGGCGGCGAGGAGGAGGCGGTCCTGGGCCCGTGGCCCTGGTGGGCCTTCCAGCTCAGCTGCAGGGCGTGCGAGCTGGGGGCGTGTCTCACGCTGGCGCTGGTGGTGGCGCAGCCCGTCTACTGCGCCGACAGCCTGCCGGGCGCCGGCAGCTGCTGGAGCGAGCTGCTGGCCGCCAAGTCGCCCATCCTGCCCGGCGCCTACCACTGGACCATGAGCCAGCAGGAGGCTGGCCATCGTGGACACGGGCCTGCTGGGCCTGGGCGAGACCGAGAGCCTGCCCCTCTACACGCTGGTGGACGAGCGGCTGGGCGGCAGCCTGAACGGCCTGGACCTCCTCTACCACAGCAACCGGGCGCTGGCCTACCGGGACCTGGAGCCGATGCCGGGCTCCGAGAAGGCCGGTGACGACGGCGCGGCGGGGGGTGGGGGCGGGGGCGGGCGGCGGCGCCGCCTCGGCCCGCTCCTCGCTGACCAGCGACTCCACGGCGGACCTGCGGCCGCCGTCGCCCATCGACCTGCGCCGCAGCATCGACGAGGCGCTGTTCGGCGAGTCCCTGTTCCCCATGAGCCTCTTCAGCCCCGTCGCGCCGCTCCGCTGCGGCGACCTGTCCCTGGCCGACACGGGGCTCGCTGCCCAACGGCGGCTTGTCCCTCTTCGGGCAGCCGCAGGACCCGCTGTCGGCGGACGCCGCTTTGTACCGGACGTCGTCGTGCGCCGAGGTGCCCCGCTGCGAGCCCCCCGCCGCCGCCGCCGCCGCTGCGGTCCCGCGGGGTGACGGCGTGCACCGGGGGGACGGTGGCGCCGCCGTCGCCGTCGCTGTCCACCTCCAGCACCTGCTCCTCGCCCGAGCGCTGGAGGGGAAGCTCGTCCTCTTGCGCCTCCTACCGGCCGTCGTTCGGCGGGTCGTCGCTGGTGCTCTGCCCCAGCCCCGAGAGGCGCGCGGTGGCCGAATGCGAGATGGCCTCGGAGCGCCAGGCGCAAGACGCCGGCGGAGACCCGCGGACACGCTACCAGACGCTGGGGTCGACGGCGTCCCAGGAGAGCCTGGCCATGGACCTGGCGTCCGAGGCGGACCGCTCTCTGCAGGAGGAGTTCATCAGCGTCTGCAGACAGATGGACGCGTCGAGCGTCTGCAGCGAGACGATCGATTTATAAAAAAAAGAAATAACAGGAAGGATTATCCCGTCAATGAGAAACTATATAGGCTGTATTTATCTACGAGTGAGGAGGATAAGATAGCTGCGATATGGGATACAGCCGGTTGGATTGTGTACATACACGCTTCTGTTAACACCTATAGCAGGTAGCCTATTATACGGGCGAGACTGGAAATGTAAAGATAAGTGGATGAGTTCTTGAAGGACAATGTGTTGAAACAAACGAGGGTCCAAGTGCCACCGAAGTCAAACGCCAAGCGGTAATTTGTAAGCGACTTTTTCCATGTTTGATAGTGAATGTCGATAATCTGAGGGGGAAAAAACATTTTACTGAGTGGACGAAGAACTTTTAAATAATTTGTACAAAATGTTTTTTCATGTGGATTAAAGCACTTATTAAAAAGGAGACTACTGATATTACATATTTATCCTTACAATGTCCAACAAATTAACAGATATTCATTCATTTATATCAAGAGAAACATTTAATTTATGTCAGACAAAAAAACTATTGCTTATATCTATAGAACAGCATACGTGTCTTATAACGGTGGTGTAGCAGCGCCCTCTGCTGGTAGAACGCAGCCAGTGTTCCTCTGGAGCTAACGCCGATAGCTGTACTGTGAGTCCTCAAGGCAGCTTGTGCAGCTTGTCGATGTATGGTTC
>JAXIVH010000197.1:228775-251275 GCA_036785325.1 Urophycis tenuis | reverse complement strand
GCGCCGCGCGTACTCCGCCACCTTGTACACCGAGGTCCCCTGGGGCCGGCCGCAAGCCATCACTGGGGGGGGGGGCGAGGAGTCAGCACCGTCAAGTCACCACGGAAACGGCGACGCCCGCGAACAATACGCGGATGTAGAGTGCAGCCGTGAACAACGTATGAGCAACAGACAGTGTGTGTGTGTGTGTGTGTGTGTGTTAGTCAAAGAATGCGACCCCGAGGGTGGGTGCGGGGGGGGGGGGGTGTGTGGGGGAAAGGCTCGTCTCCGTGGCAACGGACAACGGGGCCTTCCTCGGCAGATCGCCATGACAACCGGCAGCAGAGACCAGACTATCGGATGCCCTTATTTATTTATTTATTTATTTTTTGCAGCACATGACCACCAGCCGTCAGCATCAAGAGAGGCCACTGCAGCGCCTGGCTAATAATAGCCATCAAGCGGCTCCACTATTCCCGGGGTTGCGGCCTACGCTCAGAGACCACGCCCCCCTGGCCCCCGTCTGACCATCAGGGTTGAACGGGACCCTAACCAAAGGACGGTGGCCGTGTTCACACGGAGGTATTACACTACGGTACATGGACCCTTTGCAGAGGGGGGAGCAGCGCAGAATGGACCCCTTTTCACAGAGGGGTCGTCGCTGGGCGAACACAGGTGTCACTCGTAATACGAACGATGGGTCGTTTTATTCCTTACATCTAAGGACCCCCTCGAAAATGAGATGGTACATCTCAAGGGGCTATCCTTGAAATAAAGAATTATGGACCAGGCGCAGAGGGACACTATTGTCATCTTTATTTTACTCCATTTTATCTTTCTTTGATTTTCCTTCTGTGTTGGAATGTGCCTCTCATCTGAATCCTTCCATTGTACAGTATGACTGGAAGTGATGCTGCACGTTTGATAATAAACAACTTCAACCTGAACCATCTTTTCTACTTTGGTCCACTAGAGGGGAGACCTGGTACATAAAAAAAAGCAGCAGACCCACAATGTTCCGGGTCGTAGATGACTTGGAACCATCATGCATATACTTTTTAGCTCCCTCCGCTAGCGTCACGATGGAACACTTGGGGAACAAACAGTGGATTGTGTACGGGAGGTGGAGGGGCGCAGAACGGTGAAGGAAGGGAGTGTGTGTGTGTGTGTGTGTGTGTGTGTGTGTGTGTGTGTGTGTGTGTGTGTGTGTGTGTGTGTGTGTGTGAGTGCGCACCTTCTTGTGTAATGCAGATGGAGCCACAGCCCATGCCAACTCGCAGTGCGTCCACGCCGGCGTCGATCAGGTTCTTGGCCTGCGCCGCCGTCACCACTGCGAAGTGAACCCAGAGAGGATGGCCGACATTTGAGCCCCGGCGATAAACCCAACGACCGCACAAAACAAAAATGCAGCAGTCGAGGCGAGGATATGAAAGAGTGCAGTGCGGAATACGGCACAGGAGGGGGGGGGGGGGGGGGGGGGGAACAGAGAGCTGAAAAAAACGTACCGTTGCCTCCCACCACCTGAAGATCAGGGTACTTCTGCTTGATGTAATGGATCATGTTGATCTGATACACAGAGTTGCCTTGCGACGAGTCCTGGAAACAAAATCAATACAGAAATACATTGTTCAAAAAAAAAAAAAAATGCATCGACGATCATTCACTCGTGATCCGCCTCCTTAAAAATGCATCAGCATGCTGCGTCGTCGAAACCCTCACTCCCTGGTTATAAACACTTCTCAGACCGTGTGTCCGTGGAGGGACGAGGTCGGTCTCCGTCTTCGACGGAAACTCGCGATCCAGCGAAAAGCGCGGGAACAAACACGCCTCTTTTCAAGGAACAACGCCGCTAATTAAATCTCACACTCCCACAAACTCGCACATCCGAGCAATCAGACCCAAGTACCCAAGCCGCCGCCCCCCACCACCACCACCACCACCACCCCATTTCCCCACCACCACCCCCGCCACCACCCATCGGCCGGGGCGGACCCACCAGCACCACCATGTCCACGCCGGCCTGCACCAGCAGGTCCAGCCGGTACTTGTCGTCCTCCCGGGTGCCGATGGCGGCGCCGCACAGCAGCTGCTTGCGGGAGTCCTTGGAGGCCAGCGGGTAGTCGCGGTTCTTCTTCAGGTCCGTCCGCGCGATGATGGCCACCAGCTCGTCACTGTCGTTCACGATGGGGAGCTTGCCTTGGGTCGCACGGAGAGAGAGAGATAGAGGAGAGGTTGGTCGATGTGTCATCCAGTGCACCATTTTTGGTGCACTGATCCATCCTGAATCGATTCAAGGATGCTTGAATCGATGCTCTTGAGATGTTGCATACTAGCAATGGTGAACCTAGCAATTGAGATGCTTGAAACTTGGTTCTGGTGACTTTCTTACTGTATTAGCAGCAATGAAATGTTTCACCTTCTCATGACAAATACTCTTTCTAAGTCGCTTTGGATAAAAGCGTCTGCTACATGACCTAAATGTAAATGTCAAGCAGAACCCGCCCCACCCAGACCGGGCCGGCTGACCAGCTGCTCGGCACCTGATGATCCTTATTGAGCCGCTAATTAAAACCAGAATACAAGGGGTGTTGACAGGGGAAACAACCCGGAACGTAAACAACACAAGCAGAATTTCTGTGTGCGGCTGGCTGGTGGGGGGGGTCAGGGGGTTCGGGTCCTCCCCTTTAGAGGCAGGCACTGACGAGGCACCTTTTTTGCTGCGCTGCAGAATGTCGTTGGCTTCTTTCAGCGTGACGGCTGCCGGCGCCACCACCAGCTCCTCTTTCTTGGTCATGGCCTGGGGGGTCAAAGGGCAGACAACGTCAGCACGCTGGCCACCGTATGGTATGGACGCTTCGCATGTAAAACACACGTTCACACTCGTTGTGCTGTTAACACAACCGATGTGCACGAGTGTACCACTCAAAAATATGCTAAAATCAGGACACTGACCCACACACACACACGCACACACACACAATTACATTAAGGTCCCGCACACACACACAAAAAATTACATTAAGGTCACGCACACACACAATACCCAAAAAGAGGACAGGACATTGATGCCACACACACACAAAATTACATTAAGGGCACACACACACTCCACCCTAAACGAGGACACACACATGCACACACACACACACACACACACACACACACCTCCGACAGGGGCCGGCCGTGGTCCTTCTCGGTGAGGAAGTCGATGTCCCGCGAGGTGACGATGCCCACCAGCTTGCCCCCCATCTTGCCCGTCTCGGTGACGGGGATCCCCGAGAAGCCGTGGCGCGCCTTGGCCTCAAAGACGTCGGCCACCGTGTTGCGGGGGCTCATCACCAGGGGGTCCGTGATGAAGCCCTGCTCGAAGCGCTGCAGGGGGGGGGGGGGGGGGGGCAGAGGATGCAGCTTTTAGTGAGGCGGCCATGACAGTCGGGCCGGGATGATAACCCAGCCCGAGTTGATGAGCGCCATCGCCTCTCGAGACTTAAAAACACACGGAGACGGCCCACCGCGGACCGCAGGGCAACGTGTTGGGGACGGAGGGGGGGGGAGATGGACGGGGGAGACGGGGGGTGAGACGGGGGTGGTGGGAGACGGAGGTGGTGGGATGGACGGGGGGAGACAGGGCTGGCGGGAGACGGACGGGGGAGGTGGGGGGAGACGGGGGTGGTGGGAGGTGGGGGTCGGACAGGAGGAGACGGACGGGGGGAGACGGGGGTCTTACCTTGGCCTTGCGAACCTCGTTGGCTTGGAACTCCGGCGTGCAGTTGTGGTGGACGATGCCGATCCCGCCCATCAGCTGGGAGAGAGAGACAAAGACGCGCGTCAGAATCACAGGGTGCTGGTGACCACTTGGACAATATGGGGACACGGTTACGCCGAAACGTTTATTGACGGTGACATCTGTAGTTGATTCTATCGGCTGCATCATTTAATCTAAAACTCCCATCAGAAGGTTCCACACCAAAGTATACTTTGCTGCTTTTACTGAATCAAGAAAAGCCAGTATTCAATTCAAGTTTTTTTAAGTAAGTCAATATTTGCATTTCTACTATCAATGATGAGCAAATATTTGATTTGAGACTCGCCTCACAATTAGGACGAAATATACAGTATGGCGGTGAACACTTTTTCAGCGTTGTCTGTTTCCCGGGGCTCAACCGAACACCCTGTGCTCACCGCCACCTAAACCGCGCCATTGTTTGACGAACGGCGTTGACCGAGACCACGGCCTCTCGCAGCGGAGACTTACTGCCATGGCGATGGCCATTGCCGACTCTGTGACCGTGTCCATGGGGGAGGAGATGAGCGGGGTCTTCAGCGTGATCTTTTTGGTCAGGGCGGACGTGAGGTCCTGGAGAAGAAGAAGAAGCCCACGGTGAACAACGTGACAATCTCATGTATATACTAGAGAGGGGGGGGGGGGGGGGATTCGAACCGCCAACCTCGGGTTAGCGGACAACCCGCTCTACCCACTGAGCTATGCCGTCCAGTTGACCACTGGAAAGCAATTAGAGGAGTGAAACGTAACAATGGAAAGCTAGGCTTAAGGTTATCTATTGCATTTTTAATCGCAAATATCTCAAAAAGGATTACGTTTACAAAACTGAAAAATACATGGCACAGCCATACGGAAGTAGAGAGACTTTGTAAGACGGTTTGAACTAAATCTCGAGGTCCAGTCGCTTGGCTTCCATTTCTCGCCGTTTTGCGGCCGTTTACATTCCGACGACCGAGGTTCCCTCGGGAAAAGGTACCGAAAAAAGAAAAACACGCAACAAAAACATTCTCCGCCCCCCCCGGTCGGCCTCCACACGGTTCCCAGCGGGGAGGTCCAAGGAGAGTTTTTATTCCCCCCCCCACAACAAGCAGCCGTAGCTTATCGTCCACACTGGGAGAATTTTTTTATTATTATTATTATATATATATATTTTTTTTTAAAAGGCATTCCTTGCTCATGGGAACCTGGGAAGAGGGGGGTGCTTAAAGGGGAGTCCACGCTTTTCATTCGTTATCTCGCGGCGGTGTAAACAAGGCTGTACGGGGTGGCTGTGCAGGTGCCGCGGTCCCATGGGGATATTGTGCAGGGGCTGGTGGGTGGTGGGTGAAGGTGGAGGTGGTGGGTGGGTGGGTGTGGTGGGTAAACGGCGTTCCCAGCATCAGTTCTCACCGCCTCGTGAGGATAAAGGCGCCGGCGTGCTACATTCTTTTCTGTTGAGTGTCTGGGCTGGTGGTGTCGCGGGCCTCCACAGCTACCGTTCTCACAGCACCATCTTAAACCCACCCCCACCCTCACCGGACCACAGAGGACTGCAATTAACCAGATTCAAAATGGAGGTCTCAGACCCAAGGCAAACAGAGAAGTCCGATGGGGGAAAAACATTCGTGCAGTCGGCCAGACCTGTTTGGTGTGTTTTATACCCACAGACGGCCTGGATCGACCTCCCGGCTGAACTTGTGCCACAAGCCAAACCACTAATGGCAGCACAGGGGTGTCAGTGACAGACAGAGTGACCATGACGCAAAAGACAGAAAAACTAAAAAAAAAAAAAAAAAAAAAAAAAAAAAAAAAGGATTTTCTTTTTCTTTCTTTTTTTTTTTTTAAATAAACAAACTCCAGACAAGGAACGTTTAGCAACGCTTGGGGGAAGAACGGCGTGACAGCAGCAAAAGAAATCACAAGACAATGAGTTTTTGGAATAGCTGCCATTGCGCAACGAATGAATTGAGTTATTGACTCTGGGCGTACAAGAGGGCTGTATAGCGACAGGTGGGGAGGCATGTCGTAAGTCTTCTGTAGACCAACAAGAGTTGGTGGTGGCGGGCGTTGGCTTCTGATGACGCACCCCGGGGGGACTATGGGGTCGTGCCAGGTGATCTATAGCCGCATAGGAGACACGCATGCATACCTACGCGCATTCTCCTGTGAGGTCATCCCACTATGTGCGTCACTCAAGTCAGTCAGTCAGTCAGTCAGTCAGTCAGTCAGTCAGGCAGTCAGTCAGCGAGCACGCGCCGAAGCCATTGACAGGAATTGCGACACACTCACCACTTCGTCGGAGGTGAAGTCAATGAAGCCGGGCAGAATCAGGAAGTCACTGAAAAGACAGAAGCACACAGCAGGGGGATGGTTTAGTGGGAGTGAGTCTCCCCCACGGTCAGACCCACAGCTGGAGCTGGAGAACAGCAACCCTGACCGAAAAGGTTTTTTCGGCCGGCCGGCTCAGACGACGGCTCTACGGATCAACGTGAACGTTAATCTAACGTGAGGAGGGAGCAATGTGGCAATGAGGAGGTTGTAGCAGCACAAGCATTTTCATCAGACAAGGGCGGATATGAAAAGGTTATCAGATTAAAGTGCATTTCCTGTTCAAATAAAGCAATAAAAAAAAAGGTGTTATTAATATCTCATTGGCACAGAACAACGGAAAATACACAAGAACCACAACAAGGGTTGTAGCTTTTCTGTTATCAACAGACATTCAAATGTGAATAATTGATGGGAGGATGATGTAACGTAGGTAAAAATAGACACACAGCTAACCGATGGCTATGCGCTTGTGAGATTTTTCAGACAACCGCACTCGTAAAAAAAAAAAACATCCATGCATGCACCGAGTTTAACAATACTCGTGCGTGACGTGACCCCTTTGGCTGCTCGGTGTACACACACACGCACACGCACACACACACACACACACAGACACAGCAGAATTCCACAGTAAGTTCTACCTAACCTGAGACCCAGCAGTGCATTGCTAGATGTTACAGCAGAATCTCTGAAGGAGGGGGGGGGCAGAGCAGGGCCAGAACCCCTCCCTCCCTCCCCAAAGTCACGCCTCATTTCCTCGTTTCCTTACAGAGTTACGGTGACACTTTCAGGAGGAGACTATAAGTGTATTTACACAGTGGCTGGTCTGCATGGTGCCGATCTGAAACCTGAAACCATAGCAGACACCTTTTTTTTTTTTTCTACAGCTTACAACTGTAGGCCGAGTTTGCGTTCCCCAGTTGGATGCCTGGTGAGGCCTGACTCCAGCAATGTGATTGGTCGAAATTGGACACGGCTTTCTGCATCAAACGCTCCCTAGATGGAGCGCAGGACGGACACACACACACACACACACACACACACACACACACACACACACACACACACACACACACACACACACACACACACACACACACACACACACACACACACACACACACACACACACACACACACACACACACACACACACACACACACACACACACCTCCCCGACACAGATGTTTCTCTTGGATCTTTTGTAACTCGCAGAAGACAATTCACATTGTGTGGACCGTGGTGCACACAATGTGAATTGTCTTGTGCCTTGTGAGAAGGATATCCCCTACTAATAATTCACGATCCACAAATACACTTTTTTTTTTTTTTTCTTCATTTGGTGGTCTTGCAAAATGATATCCACGGCATCTTCCAGCACATGAACAAGTCTATACGCATTTGTGGATGTCTTGGTGTGCCGTCTGATGTGTAGTGCACATCTGACTGGTCCTGTGTGGATGGGTACATAGCATCGCTCCCACACAGGCCGGTTTTGTGCGATAAGAGATGAGTGCAGATCACTTCGCGTGTTCCCTCAGTTGACTATGCACACACGTGAAAATCAGGATATCCAAACATCGTTAGAATATCGGCCCAAGCGCTTCTCGATGTTTGCACCATTAACACATGTTCCATTTCGCAGCCGGAGGCCAATAGAAAGCTAATTGGGTTCCGAGAAGGGAATCATTTTTAATTTCAGGGAATCCACATACGCTTTATCGACAAGTTTGTGTATATACAATTCTGTTCTGAAAAGGTACAGAATTGTGAATGAAGAAGCCACATTGACCTGAACTGCTCCCTCCGCAGGCAGCGGATACACCACACAGGGGAGGTCTCACTTTCAAAAGGAAGCTCTGTGCAGTTTTACTTTCAGTACCGTTTTGTCCAGATGTTAACAACCCCGTTATTACCGTTGTGTATCTTCTGAGTAGCACAACGTGTTGTGTATCTTCTAAGTAGCACAACGTGAACAGCGTTTCATTTCCATGACAATCTCTCAGCCCTGGAGCTCAAACCACTATTTGATTCCCCGCCCCCCAAAAAAAAATATGACAAAGAAACCATTTATTCACATGCAGCCGTAGTATGTCTACAGTGGCTACTGGCTACTACATGGGCTTGATTTTAAACCTTGGCATAGACATTTGTCTGAGGACTTGCCATCCCACCCCGGATACATAAAAAAAAGGTGTTTGTGTGTTTCCAACATTAGACTGTCCAGACAGCCAACTAAACATCCACACAGGGGTAGGCAGAGACACACCAACACATCTGTCCCAATTTAACGCCTAGCCACAGACCACAGCTGGGTTGCTCTGACGAGCCCTGTTTACTTCAGTTGACCGAGAGAGAGAGAGAGAGAGAGAGAGAGAGAGAGAGACAGAGAGACAGAGAGAGACAGAGAGACAGAGAGAGAGAAAGAGAGAGAGAGAGACAGAGACACACGTCACAACGGGTGCACAACGTTATCATTTCACCCATCTTGTCTGCACACAAACATGCCAAAATCATGAAGTGTGCAACAAAAACAAACACTTTATGGATCAGGAGGCGCGTGTTTAAAATGAATTCATTGTGTGAGTCATAAACGATTACGTTTATGACTCACACAAGAGCGTGGATGTCTGAATATATACATATATATATATACATATATATTTATTTTTTCAAACAGCTGTGCACGTGCTCATTTGAATGTTAAATACATACACATGTGTCTCGCACAGGTAGGCGAGCCGCCTTAAGTAGGCCACAATCGGCTAAACGTTACCGCCTGGTTTTTGGTGAAAGTTGGCTCTCGGAGCGCGGCAGGCACCCACGCGCTCAGAGCTGGGTCAGACTTTTAAAGTCTCCTGCCACACATCTTTCCTCCCGACAGGACTCGACTAGCTTTGCCTGACATGTCACTGTGGAATCAGGTCACATGGCCACAAGGTCACATGATGGTCCTCTAGACAGGTCATGTGTAGCCACCCACCCCCCCTCCATCCATCCATCCATCCATCACTCGCAACGCCATGCTCTTCATTAAAAGAGCTGCAGCCAGAGCAACTCGGACGCTCCGCCAAATCACACGCGCGCAAATTCACTTAAGGGAGCGCAGCCCCCGCGCGACCCGCAGTTCATCAATGGGCCGGATTGTTCCGGTCCGGTCCGGTCTAAACTGAAAATCAACCCGGCGGTCACGCAAAAACACCCCCGTGCTAAAAGAGCCGAACGGGGGGAAAACGATCACAACAGACGGTGTGTGTGTGGGTCGGTGGAGTCATATTCGCCCCGACGTTCAAAAAGCTATTCTGATCAAAACCACCCCGAATCGGGAAAGACTTGACAAATGTCTCTCTTCATTGAAACTGGAAGTGCTGCTCGCTAATCCGCCGCGCAGACCCCCTCGCACCCCTTAAGTAAACCGACGGTAACGGTGATCCCGCAGGCATGTGCAGAACATTAAAGGCTCAGGTGCCGCGGGCAACCAGCCAGCGGAGACGGCAGACAGGAGACACGACGCGCCTCGCAGGAATCCAACCGGTGGCTTCACGACATGAGAAAGTGATGAGAACACACCTGACGAATCCGGCTCATGTATAGGGACCATGACTGAAAGTATGTTCTGGGTCACTATCTGCCATTAGTAGCTTGATGCCAATAGTGGCTATTAGCAGTGCTCTTGTAGCCTGCTGCTAGTAGATACTAGCTATTAGTAACATTAGTTACTTACAGTTAGTTACATGCTACTAGTACATTACTAGTATTGCATGCTTATACAAGCCATTATCTGTAGAAGCATGCTAATAATAGCTATCATAAGTAGTAGCGTGCTACTAGTAGTACTTTAGTGTGGCCATGAGAAACTTCTGCTGAATGGTGAATTCAAACAGATTATTTGCGTGTTCGACACGATGGATTCGACAGATCATCTTGCAAATGGCAAACGACGATCAGTGCTCGACAACCACAGACCATTCGTGACCACAATTATGGACAATATCATCATTCATAATCACAAGAGAAGATGGCGTGTCTCTTGTTTAAAATGTGTGACGCCTGAGTGGGACGAATTTTGGACGTTTGCTTCCTGGTTGTGAGCACGCCACTAGGGGAGGGGGGGTGAGGGAGGAAGAGAGAGAGAGAGAGAGAGAGAGAGAGAGAGACAGAGAGACAGAGAGAGAGAGAGAGCGCGCATTCCCTCACATTGGAGTGTCAAAGGTTTGTTAGAAGGCTGTTCTACTCACTTGTAAGTCAACCCATCTCCTCTAGAGCACAGCTCTTCAGCCGTTTGACCATCCGAGACAACAGACTGTTGGTCAGATCTGCCGATTCAAAACGTGTTGGCCGTTACAAAGCGCCGGCGCACGCACGCGCGGACACGGACACAGACACAGACACAGACACAGACACACACACACACACACACCTGTACACGTACAAACACCGGCACAAGTACAAACAAGTGCACACTTACACACACCTGTACACGTACACACACACACACACACAGACAGCCACTTGACCCACCATTGCATGCCAGGAACATTTTCAGCAACACCACATCCAACTTGGAACAATTTGAGCTTATTTAGCAGCAGGAGATGAAAGATCACAACAGATTGACAGCGTAAAGATGAGAGTGGACTTACTTGTAGGTGAGGCCATCCCCTATGGAGAAGAGCTGCTGAGCAGAGAGTCCATCCTCTGGAACATAGCCTGTGCCACCACTGATCAGGAAATCTGCCATGCTGCAAAACAATCCACATGAAACGACAATACGTTAACTACTTCATTAAACTACACAACTCACAGACGGCCATATGGTGCACCGTCAAGGGCTGAACAACACAGTGCTCTAAACAAAAACAAAAAGACCCAAATACGACCTTTTTCTAAGACGGCATAACCATGGAAACATCAGCATCACCCAGGGCAATGCACCTGCGCAGTCGCTGTCAGATGAATTCGCTTGGCATCACCACCGTGCAGCGATTGCGATTCATCTTCAGATTCGTATGTGTATTTTGTTTAGCAGACAAAAGCCCGTTTCATATATAAAAAAAACCCTCGATCTATTCCGCTGGTAATAAAACAGACCACAGAACCATGTTAGAACTTGCCTTCGCGATCAACTCAGACACATATCGCCAGGAATAACCACAGCGACTGGAATCACAGCTTCAGTACACGTCCATTAAAATGACGCACTTGCCCTATATATCGCCTCCTCTCACTGGCCCGGTGACCTATATCGTATGAACAGGGGGCTACACGCTTCCACACACCACCTCGTTTTGCTTTTAGATGACGACGGTTGCGTTGTTTTGGGCTAGTGGATACAGGATGGCTATGCTAGTGGCTAACGGTACATGTGGCACTTCTGCTCGCGTAGCGCACACAGGCAACAACCAGGCAAAGGTACACGCGTGTCAGCCACCTATGGTACTTAAAACACGTCAACGTAAAGAAAAAGCCGACGTATTCAGCCGGTCAACAAGAGAGTGATTGGATCTATTCAAAATGACAATAACAGGCGGAGTGCACTATTAAAAAAATATCTCCACATTATATTAAAACACATATAAAACATATATTCCCACGATTTGGGGGGCGATGCTGTACCGCTGACTGACACATATTGTAAAGGAACAGCACGGTGTCCCAGGACGGCGGATGGTTTTCGGGTCCGAGCTGACACATAGAGCACACATGGCGCTGCTAGCTAGCATAGCAACATTAGCCGAGACGTGGAGCAAAAAACTAGTGAAACGGCGGGGTCGACGGTTCGGAAACGTAGACACCGCCGGCCACTTCTCCAGAGACTGTGACTTTACCTTTAAGCAACAATCCAACGTGAATGGTGGTGAGTTGCTCCCCAGTAATGTAAAAGTGATGCTCGATAGTAAAAAAAAATGGGTGGCGGAGTTGACTTGCCCGTCCCTGGCTGCTCTGTGAGTGTGTGTGTGTGTGTGTGATGTGTGTGTGTGTTGCAGCGGCGCTGTGTGTGTTGCTGTTATGTACTGCCAGCGGCGTCACATCCCCCCCCCCCCCCTCCACGACCACGAGGCACGACCCACCTCCTCACGTTCTCACTTCTCAGTTGATTCAAACTACGTGTGTCAATTCACTTGGAGTTACGAACAGTAAAAAAAAAAAAAAAAAAAAAAAAAAAAACATTGCATTCAACTGTGCACATTTTTTAGAGAAAATCATGATCATGACTATTGCATTCGTCTTGTATGCGTGTAGGCCTATGTCTATCTCTGTGTGTACACCTTCTCTCTTTGTAAACACCTATTCATGTTTTTTTTCTTTTAGTTGACTCTATTTATTCATGTATTTGTTTTATTCTACTGTGGAATGATGGTATTATTTCAATTGCACTATATAAAAGGGTAAAGGGGGGCATTTAGCAGACGTTTTTGTCCAAAGCGACTTACAATCAATCATTATATCAGTTTGTGAATTTTTCTGTGTAGTTCTATATTGCTGCTTTTTTGACATTGTATAGAAATAATGGTCTATATCAATATAAAGTTTCCCTCCCTCCAAGGACAGAATAGTAATGGAGTTGCATAACGAATTACAAAACGTCAATAATCAGGGTGATCAGCGTCGTTGTCAGGTGTTTGCTATCGGTGTGCAAAAGTGCCAATAGCCTAGATTGCCCACCCAACCGATAAACGAATCACCCAGTACATAATGCCTTTTAATTTAACAAGCATTCAAAGTTAGCCCATATCTATCGCCGCATATCCATCCATCTGTGCGTCTTTTTTTTCGTTCATTGATTAGTTTCGTCTGTCACCATCTATGCCGCTATTCCCACAGGCACACACCATACGTTTGCTAAGACATGATGTTACATGTTAACCTTTGGCACAGCAAATATCCTGATGGCAAACATCCTGTCGGCAATTACTGTGGCATTCCGCGGATTATAGAGAGAAAGTGTATTGATACAGTAGTAGCCTACCGTTTCCTCGGCAAACACACCGCAGGAGGCATTGCAACGACACAAGACACAGAATGTCTCCTGTTCCTGGAGCCACTGTATATTTAGGCTTAACCTGCGGTGGTCGATAGTCGTTATTCGTCCCAACAGTTGCTGTGTGTTTGCTTTATATGTGCGGCACTTGTGTGTTTTCCAATTTGACTTGGGTGAAAAAAACCCGATATTAATTTCCTTTATGCATTTATTTTTATTTTATTATTTGTGCTGTTTGTATTATTTTTTATCTTGAAGGGCGAAATGCTATCAGAAGCTATTTCTGAATTATATCTCAATATGATTTGTTTATCATATCTACATTTTAAGAAACAAATGTGTTGTATTGCTATACGGCGATAGCCATGGCATGTCTTTTTTAGACTATTGCAGGATATTACTTCACTTGTTTTGTGTTTGTGCGCGTGTGTGCGCGCGCTCATGTGTGTGCGCGTGGTTGCGTCTTAATCGCACACACACACGCGCGCGCATACACACACACACACACACACACACACACACGCAATCTTAAATCACTATGATTTTGCAAGTTTGGTCTCATCATAAGTATGTGGCCATGTAAAATAAGAGATGTGGCGGTTAACATACGCACGAACATAAAGTGAAATAATTACAGTACATGAAATAGAGAGCAAGTGACATTTGTTATCGACTTTAAATGTTTCAAATTCCTTTGAAATTGAATCCAATACAATTTAAATATTTGGTCCTCCTCCCTCTAATCAATCACGTGCCGTTAAGTTTATGCGCCGTGTAACGACTTCGCTCGGAGCCTCTGAACGTGTTCTCCGATTCAACGTGAGCGCAGTATAAAAGTGTGTGTTTGGGGGGGTCACTTATTGCGCTTCCTCACCTCACGGGTCCCAGTCCGACCTGGATGCGTGTGGCGCTGTACCTCTGCGCGGCCGTCTCGTGGCCGTGGCCGGCGGATCCGCGGGCGACGTGCGGCTGAACCCCCACCAGGGGCGAAGGGTTGACGCGCGGCGGCTCCAGGTCGCCGACGATTCTCCGGTAGTCCACCTGATAGCTCTGCCCCTGCTCGTACCCGTGGCCTTCCATGCGTGTTGTTGTCAGTTGTTGTTGTTGTTGTTGTCGTCGTTGTTGTTGTTGCTGTTGTGTGATGCCTCGCCAGTCGCCTCGCAGGCTTTTCTCTCGTGTTGTTGTCTCTTTTTTTTAAGTCTTCACAACACAAATGGTGTTGATGTTAGTTTCTAGCCCCCCCCCCCCCCTTCCCAACCCCTCTCACTCCAGTGTAGTCAGCCCCCACCCCCCCCCCCACCTCCCCTGCCCCCCCCCCCCAAGAAAAGTCCAGAAGAAGAAGTGGAGGAGATGAACTCTCCATTCACTTGAAGACTCTCTTGACTGATGCCCTCCTCACAGCACGGGTGGCAAGCAAACTACTAGGCAAACGTAGCTTGCAAATCAGCAAAGAGGGAGCAGGCTGGCAGCGCCACACACAGCCAATCCTCTTGTGGTTTTTAAAACACTCCTTATCTGAATCCCCCCCCCTCCTACTCCCCCCCCCTCCTCCTCCTCCTCCTTCTCCCTCTTCCTCCTCGTTCTTAGGTCTCTGTTGTGGATCTTACAGCCCCCCCCCCCCCCACACACACACACACACGGCTCCCAAGACTAGATTTTACCAACAAAAAAAATACAAACCCAGTCGAACCCTCCGGAGTGGGAAGGCTGGGCTCGCTGTGGCGACCAGCAGGTGAACTCGCTCCACGCACGGCACGCGGTAACGAACCCCGGTGACCGGGCCGCTCCTCCGAGGCTGTGTTGTCGCGGGCCGTCACCACGGAGACTCAACCCCCGCTGAGGGAGGGTTGGATGTGGAGGTGGTGGCGGTGGCGGTGGTGGTGGTGGTGGTGGTGGTGGGGTGGGTGCCCGGGAGCCAGGAGTCGTGGCTTGTTGTGGAACGGTGGCGGCAGAGAGAGAGAGAGAGAGAGAGAGAGAGAGGCCGCGTCGGCGACACGCTCTGTGCTTGCGTCCTCGCCGGCTCTCGGCCCGTCGGTGTCCGGGGGGGTCTCTCTCGGTGGCTTGCTCGGCCCGGCCCTCATGGACGTGGCACGGGGGGGGGGGGTGCCTGCATAGAATCATGGAATGAAAGATGCGGTGGTATAGATGGGTTCTTTTTATAGGAAGGAGTCAATGCCCCACGGCCCCAGGGGAAAGGGGGGGGGGGGGGTCTCCTCTGGAAGTTAATGGAGTGTGAGCTTTTTGTCCCGCCAAGTTTTCCATGAAGCACTCACACGTTTTTTTTTTTTTTTTGTCCACCCCCCCCCCCCCTCACTCTTCGTCTCTCTGTCTCTTGTCTCTCTCTCTCTCTCTCTTTCTCTCACTCTCGCTCTCTCTTTCTCTTGCCCTCTCTCCTCTCTCACTCTCTCGCTCTCTCTCACACCCTCACTCTCTCCCTATCCATCTCTCTCTCTCTCTCTCAAGGGCGTAAGTTTAGTCTCAACTTTGGTAGGGACATTTCACAGAGACCCCCCTCCCACCCCAAAAAATAAAAAAAAATAAAAAATAAAAAAAAGTCTGCAACAGCCTGATATCGTAAGAAGCCTCTGATGTAAACTTCAGATGACGGCTTCAGCCAATCAAATGACATCTCCACTGAAGATTGCTCTGAGGTGGCCACGTCGAGTCGTGAGTTTGCAAAAAAATATTATGTTAAATGTATTATGTAAAATACATTTCCGTTATGTTAAATAGTAAATCAAAATAGTGTTAGGGACAATCCTTTCTTTCCCAAAGTTGGTTGGGACACGTCCCTCAGTCCCTATGCAAAATTACGCCCTAGCTCTCTCTCTCTCTCTCTCTAAGTATAGTAGGCTGTAATCCGGGCTGTAGGTTCGTTCTATCACTGGCCCCGGTGCATCACTTTCCCAAAGAGGATTTAAGAATTAGCGCAGAGAGAGAGAGAGAGAGAGAGAGAGAGAGAGAGAGAGAGAGAGAGAGAGAGAGAGAGAGAGAGAGAGAGAGAGAGAGAGAGAGAGAGAGAGAGAGAGAGAGAGAGAGAGAGAGAGAGAGAGAGAGAGAGAGAGAGAGAGAGAGAGAGAGAGAGAGAGAGAGAGAGAGAGAGAGAGAGAGAGAGAGAGAGAGAGAGAGAGAGAGAGAGAGAGGACTGCTGAGAGAGACAGTTCTCTGCGGAGTTAAAAAAAAAAAGAACCAGCAGCACCTTCACAGAGAGGCAGAGCAAAGAGCGCGACCATTCTGCCAGGCACAGAGTGCGGTGTGGCCGCCCCGGGCAGCTCTGACATGCAAAGGTTATTCAAAAGACCCCGGCCATTAAAGGAGGACGTGCATGTGGTTTTCTTGTTTTTGAATGGCGATAATAATCACCAAACTCAACAATCAGCACCACGACTCAACTTTCACTCCCCCCTGGGGGCCCACCGGGTCTGTGAATTACATAACATTACTCCTGTGAGTGTGCTGGACGGCTGCTCTGCACTGGTGTTGATGATTCATTCGTTTGAGTTTGATTTGCTTTTTTTTTGTTTTGTTTTTTCAAAAGATTTCCCCCGACACGCAGGGCTGGCTCTGCTGTGGCCGGCTTTCCGGAAGCCTCGGGAATAGACAGGAAAAGAGAGCACACTTATCTGGCGCCCTGTGATTGCCGTACTCACCGCAGATTGCACCTATATCGCAGAATACAATATCAACGCCATTGTTATCATATTGATCATTCCATGAATGATGATCCTCATTCGTCATATTTGAAATAACATATTTGATTTGGCTTGACATGTGGAATGTGGGCGCGTCAATAAAATAGGAATGGTTGCATTTGGCACCCTTTGTTCTTTGATTATGAAACATGGGCTTCAGCAGGACATCCCCTCTAAACAACCCCACCACCACCACCACCACCACCACCACCACCACCCCACTCCCCCTGCTTGGATTCACCTCCAGGTGGCTGACTGTTTGTGACAGTTGCAAAGACCTTAAGATGGAAAATCCTCTTACCCTTTTTCGAGGATGTGAGAACTCCCCCACTTTGGAAATACACTCAGCCTTTACAGGCTGGCTCCTTCTTTAGAATGACCCTCTTGGGTAGCCGTAGTTCATAACAATCCCCAATTCATGTGCCTGTGTGGAATCTGCAAATGAATTAATTCAACTCAATTCAATTTTTTTTTTTATGTACAGATTAGTGGGTCTCGTCACTTGTTGACTAAATGTTTGGATCAATGGAATATGTGTGTGTGTGTGTGTGTGTGTGTGTGTGTGTGTGTGTGTGTGTGTGTGTGTGTGTACGTGCGTGTGTGCGTGCGTGCGTGTGCGTGCGTGTGTACGTGCGTGTGTGCGTGCGTGTGTGTGTGTGTGTGTGTGTGCAAAGGTTATTCAAAACCCCCCGGCCATTAAAGGAGGATGTGCATGTGGTTGTCCTGTTTTTGAATGGCGATAATAAACACCAAACTCAACAATCAGCACTGCGACTAAACTTTCACCCCCCGGGGCCCACCGGGTCTGTGAATTACATAACATTACTCCTGTGAGTGTGCTGGACGGCTGCTGTGCACTGGTGTTGATGATTCATTCGTTTGAGTTTGATTAGCTTTTCGCAAGAGATTTCCCCCAACATGCTGGCCGGGCCTGTGGCCGGCTTCCAGGAAGCCTCGGATATACACAGGAAAAGAGAACATGCTTATCTGGCGCAATAATAACACAATAATAGCAGTCATAATACAGAACCATTCCATGGTCCATGACAATATAGAGGAACAATCGTTGTATTACTTTTTGTGTTCAAAGAGCTATATATGCTATTTAAAATTGCAATGTGTAGAATTTAGTGTCATCTAGCACATTGGTTCCCAAACGGTGTGCCGCGGCACGTGCCAAGCGGCAAGTCCAGGTGTGCCGTGGGATTTTGTGAGAACCATATATAACTACACAAAAAAATATATATTTTTTTAATTTAGTTTATCAGTACTTTGTATGGACTCGTCGTCTCAATTTACATCGTCATCGCGATGTGAGCGTTCATGATAAACACATTGCTAAAGCTGGTCTGTAATGCGATAAGTTCGCCACGCACACTTGGGCCATCCTTATCCTTAAATATTGTGGTTTGCAGTAACCCGACCCACCCTGTCAATTTAGGACCCACCCAAATATTTATTTTTCCCTTTTAGTCCGACCGACTTACAGGTTGTAAACTTGCGTTAAGACCGTCCGTTGTTGTTTTTTTTTAACTCTTCAAATAACTAATGCAACTACAATATTGCTTAAATGGGTCTTGCCTGTCTGTTATGATGGCTGTGGCTGCAGTAAAGAAAATGTTCGCAGACACTGTTCAGAGTTATAGAAGGCTACAGTTATAACTTTGGGTTCAGGCACAGTGGCAATGGGTCCTACATGAAAAAATGTATTGAAATATCTCGACACCGCTATAAAGTGACGTGTCGACTGATGTCAAGGAGACCACTAAACTTTTACGGGATGGAAATACAGTCGGTGACGTCACGATATGCAAATTTTATTTAAATTCATACCAAATTATTCACCATGACCAACATTTTACTCTTTTCTTATTTATTATCGCAAGTCATATCGTCATCGCAATATTGAACAGTGTGATCGCACATCGCACATTTTGCTGATATCGTGCAGGCCTAATACAGAGGCAACTTTATACCTGAAAACATTTCTTTAATTCTTGCCTCGTTTTTAATGTCGTGACCTGTCTGGTTTAAATGGGTGTGTTGCTGCTTTGATGAAGCCTAATTTGATAAAGTTTCAAATACATTTTTGAAATATTTTGTTAAATATAAATAAAAAAAAATATAAATATAATACAGCACTGTCGCCTCACAGCAAGAGGGTTCTGGGTTCGAATCCACCTGGGACCCGGGACCTTTCTGTGTGGAGTTTGCATGTTCTCCCCGTGCTTGCGTGGGTTCTCTCCGGGTACTCCGGCTTCCTCCCACAGACCAAAAACAGGCAGGTTGGGGATTAGGTTAATTGGTGTCTCTAAATTGACCATAGGTGTGTATGTGAGTGTGAATGGTTGTTTGTCCATGTATGTTAGCCCTGTGATAGGCTGGCGACCTGTCCAGGGTGTACCCCGCCTCTCGCCCGTTGCAGCTGGGATTGGCTCCAGCCCCCCCGCCACCCTCGTAGAGGATAAGCGGTCACGATAATGGATGGATGGATGGATAAATATAATACATATTTAATTAGTAATATCAGTCTTTTTCACCTTTGATTTGGCATTAGTAAATACCTATGCACATATACAGATATTTTACATGATATGAGTGATAACATGTTAAAAAGCCATTTTGCACAATAGGTGTGCCTTGAGATTTTTACTTGTCCTTTAGTGTGCCTATGGCACAAAAAGTTTGGGAACCACTGATCTAGCAGAACGGACTTGGAATATAGAAAGGGAATATAGAAGTAGGCTTACATTTCTGGGTAATACACTACAGTAGACAAATGACCATAGCCATTTAACAATCATACATAATCCTTACTTGACATGACCTACTGTTTTGCCGACTAAAGAGTGACACTCAACATCATAAAACAATCAAGGAGACTCAGAGCTTTACACTGCTCGATTTGGTCGTAGGTCACGGCCAGCGTTTCAGGCCAGCCACGTCGCTTCACGCAGGGAGGAAGGATATCTCAGTGGGTTGCAATCTGCAACATCACCCCTAGGTGCCACTAAACCCTACACTCTGCACATGTACGCATAGCCCTTTTGCTTCATTTTAATCCACACACACGCGAGTGATGCAAAGGACAGGGGGTTTACAGGAGATTGTGTAAGATATAGCCCCCCGTATCACCGCACATGAAATGTGCGGTGATACGGGGGGAAATGTGAAATCCACACGAAATGTGAAAAATCCACGTGAAACGTGAAAGATAATGACACGGTCCTCAGTCCCTCTTAATGTCTCTCATGTGCACAGCATGGCAACTCATTGACTTGAGTCAAACGTGACTCATGAGATTTGTGAGGGCGTCTGCTCTTAACAAAAGATTCCTCTATGGTGTGTGTGTGTGTGTGTGTGTGTGTGTGTGTGTGTGTGTGTGTGTGTGTGTGTGTGTGTGTGTGTGTGTGTGTGCGTGTGTGTGTGTGTGTGTGTGTGTGTGTGTGTGTGTGTGTGTGTGCGAGCCTGAATGTGTGGCTGCCTTCCAGCATCTATCAGGTGACTTGAGTCTACAATTTACTTTTTAATTCCCTTCACATTGAACCACTTTAGGAGGTAACACGAATGTGACTACGCATCATGACAAAAAACTGAAGAAAAAAGAGCAAGAAAGAAATGATGCAACTATACACCACAAGGGGGTAATAGATGCCCCTGGTGTTTGTAATGTTTAGAACAATGTCATTTTATTTCCTCTTTATTTTTGTCTTTTAAGTTTATCACACTGTCTCCAGTTACAAAATTAACTGCAGAATCAACCCTTGTTATCTTGTGAACATTTTTTTTTTTAAATCAAATTACTACTACAGAAAACACTAAAAAATACAGACTGATCAACTGCATTTACTATTCATTGCATTCTTTACGTATTCAAAAAGTAGTCTTTTGATGATTTGATGGATTTTCGGTGTGCATTAATAGTCGGCTCTATCATCATCATCTGGCAATGCGGGGGAACTTCTGGCCTCAAACCAGATTCATGTGGAGATCCTTCAAACTTGGCAGCAACTCAGCTATGGATTGCCTTTCCCAGGCAGATCAGGATGGCTGTGATCAGAAAGGCATCGCTGTGTATACGACAGTGTGTACGTTTATGACATGAGTTGTGGTTTGAAACAAAAAAAACAACAACACTGGAATTTATCTTGCCCAAACTCCTTTTCAAAATCAAATAACGCCATCTGCTGGATCACTTGCTTTACTGCACTTTTGATTTCCCCTCTTCCGCAACATCACAACTTTCATTCCTTGGCGCAGTGTATCCGCCGATTCCACACGTAGCCCCCCCCCCCCCCCCCCCCCCCTAAATATAGCTGTCTGGTCATGCCCCTGTCGCTGCACACACGGCATTTACCCAGAAATGGCTTTTAGATTAAATGTGACTAATGACTAACAGCAGAATCAGAATCAGAATCAGAAACAAGTTTATTGCCAAATAGGTTTGCACCTAGGCCTACAAGGAATTTGACTTGGTGCAATTCGTGCAAGAGAAAAGCAGTATTAAAAATATAAGTAAGTAAAATAACTATAAATATATACAGTATATACAATTTACAATTGATATGAATATAAATATGGAATACGAAGCAGTAGTGCATGCAGAGAAAAATGGTGGTCCCGAATGAGTAGGCCTACATACTGTAGCCTACACACTGTGCGTTAATGTAACGCAGCAACGGACAGAGCTGCTCCCCTACATAAAAAAAAAACAACCCCCAAAAAGTACTTGGATTAACTATTAAACTAATTAATTGTGTCTAAAAGGAACTACATCCCTGAATAGGACGCCATAATGGGTAGATAGAATTGTATAAACAAGCAAAACAGGTTTAGTAAGTCCCCTCGGTCAGACATTAACTGTGGTTTTACTGTGTGAATCGTAGTTTGGAATAAGTCCACAACTACATGATTCATTCCTTTTGAGAAAAATAAAATAAATATATAGGCCCAGCTTCCTTGTGAGAGTAGGCCTACTACATTCGCTTGAGACTACAGAGTCCAATTTCAATGTTCTTATCGCATTCTCTACCTAGCAGCCAACAAGAACCAACAAGAATTACGTAGTATAGGAGGGTTGAGTAGGCTACATCCTCAAATAGGGAAGAGTGTGTGAAACATTTCCCGGAAGAAGACAAGAAGGACAAGATTGCGAAACATTGTTGGGGAGTGAGATATTAGCACAAGTAGGCTTACAGAGACCACGAAATTTAGTTGGCGTTCTAACCAGACAGACAGACAGACAGACAGACAGACAGACAGACATACTTTAATGATCTCTGAGGGAAATTGCACAAGTGCAAAGGTGCAGCATTGTACATGAGTAGTGCAATATTGGTGGAAAGTTTTAAAGTGGCAGTAGTAATAGTAATATGACACCCCCCCCCCCCCCCCCCCCCCCCCCCCCAAAGATGTTTTTGGTTTCCTCTGCCATGACCTCCCCAATTTTATGTGTTCTACAATGGGAGTTACGAGCCTACGCAGAGCGGTTTCTGTGTTTTTTGAGGTAACTTGACTGGACAAGTCTGATGTTCAGGGCAAGACAGAAAGTGTGACACATTAAGGATTTTCCCACCTACTTAGCTCAAATCAAGCCTACACACCCATTGCCATTTTCTTATCGTCTATCTCATCTCGATCTTCAGTGACTGCACCACTGGCCTGGAAACATCTTTAGCACAGTCGTCTAACCCAAACACAAAGCATCAGAAGCAACAACATGTGTGTGTGTGTGTGTGTGTGTGTGTGTGTG
>JAXIVH010000197.1:221275-226275 GCA_036785325.1 Urophycis tenuis | reverse complement strand
TCAAATTTCACAGATGTATTCTAAATTTAGGGTCCATGATACATACATGGACCATATATGTATGGAAGACTTTATTATTTTAACAAAAAAAAACCCTGGTCGTTAATAACACAAAAGCTAACTGTAAAGCTGTCATTAATAACACACGCCTGGTGAGTCTGGTTATGGTTCTCTGGTTGTGGACAGAGACACCTGTCCGCTTTAGATTAGGCGTGGGGAGAGGATCCTGAGTTGAAGCGTTACCTCTGTCTACCGAAACATTATTTCCGGTTTTACCACAAATACAGAAATACTGCAAATAACAAGAACATGATAGAATAACAACAACGACAAGGATCATATATATGCATACAAAGAAGGGCACAGTCCTTGTTGTATCCACATCCAAGAGTTTTTTACCTGACGAAACCAAGGGCGAAACTACCAGGGTGGCATGGGGTGGCAGCCACCACCCCTGAAAAGGGGTCTGCCACCCCAGTCAAAAAATACCAAACTGATGATTTATTGGATAATTATTATTAATTTCGTTTTAAGATCAAAACAAATTCAAAACAATCCGAAATCGGTGTCAAACTGCAGAATGTCAAATTTGAAAAAGAAACTCGTTGGTTTGCTAAGGCTACGAAAAACAACCACACAAGCCACCTCTTCAGAGCCTGTATCTCTCCAATGCCAGATCGCTGGTGCATAAAACTGATTACTTGGACTTACAACTTGCTGGAAACCGCTATGTTCGTGACTGCTGTGTGCTCATCATCACCGAAACCTGGCTTCACCCGGACATACCTGATGCTAGCGTGCAGCTAGCAGGCCGCACTCTGCTCCGCTGGGACAGGACTAAGGACTCCGGTAAGAGCAGAGGCGGGGGGGGCTCTGTATTTACATGCATAACAACTGGTGTAACAACGGGTCAATCATAGACAGACGCTGTTCCCCAGATGTCGAGTACATGTCGATAAGTTGCCGGCCTTTTTTTCTACCAAGAGAGCTAAGTGTTGTGACCATCACGGCTGTGTACATCCCACCAGACGCCAATGTAAACACTGCACTCTCCCTCCTGCTGAACATCATAAATGAACAGCAACGGGCCCACCCCAACGGTGTTCATATTATTGCAGGGGACTTCAACAAGGCCAACTTAAAGACTGTACTTCCAAAGTTCTATCAGCATGTGAAATGTGCTACTAGAGGGGAGAACACTCTGGATCATGTGTACACCAACATTAAGCATGCATACAGAGCCATACCCCTCCCCCACCTCGGTCAGTCAGACCATCTCTCCCTCCTGCTCTCCCCAGCTTACACCCCCCTCAGACGCAGGGTCAGGCTCACCACAAAGACTGTCACAACCTGGCCTGATGATGCACTCTACAAACTCCAAGACTGCTTCCAACGGACAGACTGGGACCTTTTTGAACATCAGGAGCTGGGCACACACACAGGAATGCTGCTGGACTACATTCAGTTCTGCATCGGGAATGTGGCTGTGGACAAAATCATCCGGGTTTTCCCAAACCAGAAACCCTGGATGACCAGCCAAGTCCGCACACTCCTCAGGGCCCGCGACGCTGCCTTCAGGTCAGGGGACAGAGCTCTATACAGAGCTGCTCGAGCTGATCTAAAGAGGGGTATTACAAGAGCCAAGGCGGACCACAAGGAGCACATAGAGTCCCACCTGTCCAGCAACAATGCACGGGAGGTGTGGCGGGGCATACAGGACATCACAAACTTTAAAGGTTGTGATGCATCAACAGCAGATCAAAGTGCATCAATAGCAGAAGAGCTGAACAGCTTCTTTGCCCAGTTTGGATCATCCCAGCAGCACTCACCTGCTACAGCCCTGCCCCCACCCACACCTTTCTCCTGCACCACTCCATTCGCTGTACAGGAGCACAAGGTCAGACGGGTGTTCCTGGCAGTGAACCCCAAGAAGGCTGCCGGCCCAGATGGAGTACCTGGCAAGGTGCTCAGAGCGTGTGCCAACCAGCTCGCTCCCATCTTCACCAGGATTTTCAACCTCTCCCTGGCCCAGGCAGTCATCCCACCCTGCCTGAAATCAGCTACAATAATCCCGGTGCCAAAGAAGTCCCCCATCACCAGCCTGAACGATTACCGTCCAGTGGCCCTCACTCCGGTAATCATGAAGTGCTTCGAGAGACTAGTCCTGCAACACATCAAGGAATATCTCCCCCCAGACTTTGACCCCCACCAGTTTGCATACCGGGCAAATAGATCCACAGAGGATGCCATCGCCATAGCTCTCCACTCTGCACTGAACCACCTGGAGCTGCAGCAGAGCTACGTCCGAATGCTCTTCGTGGACTACAGTTCCGCCTTCAATACAATAATCCCGGACAGACTCACTACAAAACTGGTCACTCTCGGCCTTCCCCCCCTCACATGTGCCTGGATTAAGGACTTCTTAACCGGCCGACCCCAGACTGTGAGACTTGGCCCCCACTTCTCCTCCCCCCGCATGCTGAGCATTGGCTCCCCACAGGGCTGTGTGCTGAGCCCCCTCCTCTACTGCCTCTACACCCACGACTGCAGACCGGCCCACAAAGACAACCTCATCATCAAGTTTGCTTACGACACTACAGTGGTCGGACTGATCTCCGGGGGTGACGAGGCTGCCTACAGGGAGGAGGTCCTGAAGCTGGCTGCCTGATGTTCAGAGAACAACCTCGCCCTGAACACAAAGAAAACCAGCGAGATCATCATTGACTTCAGGAAGCACAGCACTGAACCAGCCCCCCTTCACATCAACGGCGAGCTCGTGGAGAGGGTCAACACCTCCAGGTTTCTCGGCGTCCTCATCTCTGCCAACATCTCCTGGTCAGAGTACACCACCGCAATCGTAAAGAAGGCTCAGCAGCGGCTACACTTCCTGAGAGTCCTCAGGAGGTATAACCTCAACTCCAACCTGCTTCTGACCTTCTACCGTTCGTCCATCGAGAGCCTGCTGACATACTGCATCACTGTCTGGTATGGCAGCTGCACAGCTGCAGACAGGGAGAGGCTGCACAGAGTAGTTAAGGCAGCACAGAGAATCATTGGCTGCCCTCTCCCCTCCCTGATGGACATCTACTCCTCCCGCTGCCTTAGCAGAGCACAAACCATCACCAAAGACAGCTCCCACCCTGCCTCTGCCCTGTTTGACCTGCTGCCCTCGGGGAGACGCTACAGGTCTATCAAGGGCAGAACCAGCAGACTACAGAACAGCCTTTTCCCCAAAGCTGTAAAATTACTGAACTGCAACATACACTGACACCTATACATACCTCCATACCTCTATAACAAGTGCAATATCTGTTAATTTAATCTGTATTTATTCAACATATTTATTTCTGTTAAATTCCTCCAGTTGTGCACTCGCCTCTTGTCTCTTGTCTATATGTTTATATTGTTTATTTTTCTATTTATTTTTTATTTTTATTTTTATTTTTCTACTCTGTCTACTGCACTGATATGGTGATTGCTTTTTTAATTTCGTTGTACCTAGGTACAATGACAATAAAATAATTCTGATTCTGATACTGGCAAGCCTTTGATTTCACATTTACAATGTGAAATTTCATCAATAACTGATAATGTAAATACTTGTAAATACTCAGATGATATATGTAACGGAGTAAAAAAACATTCTAATCTACTTTGTATTTTTTTGGTTGCATTTACAATGTGAAATTTCATCAATAACTGATATTGTAAATACTTGTATATATTTTGTGACTTTAACACACTGAAAAAATAAAGAAATTGTTCTCACAAACCTGTCTAACCTATTCTGTACACATACACTCACAAAACACTTTGGCAGGCAGGCCTTTGAGGGAGGGCTTTACTTCTAGGATAATGCTGGAATTTTGTAAAGTGCTGGGAAGTCCTCAGAATTTCTAAATCATTCCTATGGCTTGATTTTGCTATCAAAGTGCCTCAGATTGATTAGATTGAATTAACAATGTTCAAAATTTTCGACCCGGGGGATATGCCCCCGGACCCCCCCCATAAGGCCTGCTTGGGATGAGCAACATTTCTGCTGCTACAATAATCCCCAGGGAAACACTGTTTTAATGTACTAAAAAGTGGAATGCTCATGTAGGCCTATGTAGACCAAATATTGAATTTATCACACTTGGGTGTTGAAAAAACTGTCGTATATGGGTGTATATAAAGTACAAAGTAAGGTGGGCTTCCTAAAAAAATTGCCACCCTACAATATATGCCTGCCACCCCTCTGCCACCCCATGTATAAATCTCTAGAATCGCCACTGGACGAAACATATCCAATAATGGAAACGGAAGTTCACCCTTCTCTCGTCGCTATACGCCTTTGGAGTAAAGTCCCGCCCTGTCTGTCCCTCGCTCATTTGGAGCATCCCGTTACAGGCGTTGCGTCGTGAGACGAGAACGCCTGGGAACGCGGTGACTTTAGCCAGCACTTTCTATGGTAATGAAGCGTTAACGCCGTCCCCTCCACCGTCCCCCCCCCCCCCCCCCCCCCCCCCCCCTGCCTTCCAGCTTCCACCCCACTTACCCAAGAGCGCACTACTAGAGCAGGTTGGCCAAGTACAAGAACAACACCTGCAGCGCTCCTATACCTGGTACCCCACCCCCCGATTAAACCCCCCTGGAGGAAAAAAAAAAAAAAAGGGCCCATGGCTTGGAGATTCGTAATCCGTGTCGTCATACTGGTGATTGTTCTGTGCTCGGGATTGTGGTGCGGGGATCACAGGCACCGCAGAACGGTGACTTTCCGCCGGACTCCGCAGGACGAGAGCGAGGCGCGCCGCCAGGTGCGCTCCCGTCCCAGGAGGGACTCCGCGGGGGGCAGCAACGACAACGCGACCACCACCACCACCACCACCCCCACCACCACAGCGGGCTCTCAAGGGCCCACTTTCACGTCGTGTCGACTCCCACTTACCCAAACAGAACATGACATTTTGGATGACAACACGCATGAGGTGAGTGAGAGGGAGTGTGCAAGTTATCGTCAG
>JAXIVH010000197.1:213775-216275 GCA_036785325.1 Urophycis tenuis | reverse complement strand
GTGTTCTGGAAAGTCCCAAAAAGCACACACTCAGAGCTGAACAGCCTCGGTATGACTTGACCGCAAATTGTCGAAAATAACCCGAACCCAAACAAAGTGTCGTTGTGATTCGTGTTGTTATAACGGTGATAACAGCACAAAGATGGCGGCTTGGGAGTGTGCGCAACATCATGTGAGAAACCCCTCCTTCAGGCTTCCCCCATTCCCTGTCACTCCTGCCCGCATGCGTGCCGGTCTTCTGTTTGTTTCCCTCGTGTACAGATATCAGAATAAATAGTGGTAATTATAGTTTGGCTTTTTTTAATTTTTTGCCGTGTCACCAGACACGGAGATACAATTCTGAGATGGAAGCATACAAAGCATAGACTGCGGCGTCGGCCATTTTGTTGACAGTTTTGACACCAGCAACTGAAATGAGCTGAAATGATGTCTGCCACGTCAGCGAAATGGCAGCCTCACACTCAGTCTGAAACTGAACTGACACACACAGGTCTTGAACTCAACGCAATCATCCCCCCTTTTAGATCCTAATCGAGCAAAGTAAACATCTGTGGCATTGGTGTTACTTTTTATTTTATTTAATTTTTTTTATTTAACACGTGTGTGCATGTGCGCGTGTGCGTGCGCGTGTATTCGAAACATGTGTGAGGATGTTATTAATAGTATGGATAGATTAATGTATGATTGATTGGTTGGTTCTTAGACAAAATAAATAAATAAATTAATGAATTAATTAAAAAAAAAAAATAATAATAATAATAATTTGGTCGAATGGAAATTGTGGTATTTAAGTTGTTAGGAAATCTATGACAGTGGACCAAGAGGGCTGGGGTTCTGTTGTGATATGGAGAGCGGTGGGTGTATATTCCAGAGAGATGTGGTCAATGAGCAGGTTTTTCCAGTGAGTCAGATGATATGGTGTTCCTCGATTTCCAGTTCATGAGGATAGTTTTCTTGGCGATAGTTGGGGCTACGAGAAGAAGGTTATTATTTGTTTTATCCATTGCGAATGGTGATAAATCTCCTAGAAGGCAGAGTGAGGGGGATAGAGGGATGCGGCAGCCCATACAGTGTGACAATGACTCGGTGACTTGTTTCCAGAAATGTTTGATGGGTGTGCAGTACCAGACGGCGTGAATGTAGGTGTCGGGACAGTTTTGGGTGCAGTGAGTGCAAATTTCCAAAGTGAAGCCCATTTTAAACATTTTTTGTCCGTTGTAGTGAGTTCTGTGAAGTATCTTATATTGTATGAGTTGTAAGTTAGCATTTTTAGTCATAAGGTAAGTGTTTTTACAGATTTGGGTCCAGAAGTCGGCATCAGGAGCAATTGATAGGTCCTGTTCCCATTTTTGCGATGGTAAAGATATGTTTTTGTCGGATTCTAATATTATTTTATATATTTTGGAGAGGAGTTTTTTGGGGGAAAGGATATTAATGAATTCTGATATTGCAGGTGAAAGGTCTAGATTTGTGGATCTAATGTTAATTTTTGATTTGACAGATGACTTGAGTTGTAAGTATTCCAGAAATTGATTACTCCCGATGCCGTACTCCTGGACCAGGTGGGAAAATGATACCAGGGTGTTATTATGGAAAATGTGATTGAGGTGTGTGATGCCCTTTTCTGCCCATGTGTGAAAGTTGAGTGTTTTTTTTTTTATTGCTAAGGAAGTCCGGATTATTCCAAATGGGAGTGAAGTTAGATGGTGAAAGAGTGGTATTTGTGATTTTGTGAAATTTCCACCAGGCTGTCAGAGCAGATGCTATTGTTATTGCTTTGAAACATGGGTGGCGTTTGATTGATTGACTGAGAAATGGAATGTCTGAAATCTGAATGTCTTTACAGAGTGTCTGCTCTATGTCTAACCAGGTGTGATCTGGGTGATTGGGGTGTGTCCATTTGTGTATGTACTGTAGTTGATTTGCCAGAGAGTAATAGCTGAAATGTGGTGCAGCTAGTCCGCCTTGTAATTTGGGTTTTTGAAGTGTGGTCAGTTTGATCCTTGGTGTTTTATTTTTCCAGTAAAATTTAGTGATTGTTGAGTCTAGAGAGTTAAACCAGGTGGAAGTGGGATGGGTTGGGATCATTGAAAAAAGATAATTTATTTGAGGTAGTATTGTCATTTTAATGGTTGCTATTCTGCCTAGAGTGGATTGTGGTAGCTTCATCCAGCGTTGGAGGTCGTCATCTATTGTTTTATGTAGTGGAGTGAAGTTGAGTTCAATCAGCTCTGACAACCTGGAGGAAATGTTGATGCCCAAATATGTGAAATGGCCCGTGCATAGAGGAATGGGTGATGTATGGGATGTCGCATCCCATCTGGTGTTGTGCAATGGGAGGATGGATGATTTATTCCAGTTTATTGAGTAGTCTGAGATTTGGGAGAATGATTCAATGAGATTTATTGTTTCCTGCAGAGATGATTGAGGATTTTGGAGAAAAAGTAAAATATCGTCTGCATACAAACTTATTTTGTGCTGTATTTGGGGTGTTTGAATT
>JAXIVH010000197.1:186275-208775 GCA_036785325.1 Urophycis tenuis | reverse complement strand
TCTCAGAGCCTTCTGCGATTGGTCTGGTCATCGCCCACGGTAACGGCAGACAGAGCAGTGCACCTGTGATGTTGTTTCAGTGCAAACACTCTTCTTAATGGACTCATACGTTGGTTTCGCGGTTAATTACGGTGAATTGGGCTATTTTATATAATATTTATATAATATATATAATATAAAATTTATATCGGTGATAATTTAGAATTTTTACTCATTTAAAATGTTTACTAATTTAAATTTTTAACTCAATTAGAATTTTTACTAATTTATAATTTTTAATTATTATATTTTTTGTAATCTATAATTTGTAATAATTTATCGTTTGTAATAATCTATCATTTTTAATATTTTTTTCAATAATTTGTATGATATTAAAAGATATGTCTTTGTATATCACTCTCCCTCTCTCTCTCTCTCTCTCTCTCTCTCTCCCTCTCTCGCTCTCTCTCTCTCTCTCTCTCTCCCTCTCTCCCTCTCTCTCTCTCTCTCTCTCTCTCTCTCTCTCTCTCTCTCTTTCTCTCCCTCTCTCTCTCTCTCTCTCTCTCTCTCTCTCTCTCTCTCTCTCTCTCTCTCTCTCTCTCTCTCTCTCTCTCCCTCTGTCCCAGGCGGCGTGGGTGACTCTCTCTCGTCGACCCAGCACCCCGACGTGTTCATCTCTTCGGACGGAGGGTACAAGTGGAGGGGGGCCCTGAAGGGCCCACACCACTACACCATACTGGACTCCGGGGGTCTCATCGTAGCCGTGGAGGCCAAGCGCGAGGGCCAGGTCAAGACTATCAAGTACGGTGCTCCACGTCACACAGCAAAACACATCATCACATAGCTCAATGTGAAGGGATGAAATGACATCCGATGTGTTAGTCGCCGTGTTACTTTAGAATCTAAAGGTGTGTTTGTTCTGTCATGTTAGATGTTGGGATCTCATTTATAGATCATAACAGTTTGATCATTACATTATGTTTGCACAAATATGGTCGCATTCATGCCGATGCTTCTGCTACTGGTGCGAGACACGCATGCAATATATAAATATAAATATATAAAAATAAGAATCCATAAAAGCAAAAAACAAAATAAAAGGGTTGCAAATATATACAACCAATATAAACAGTATAAACAGTATGAGGTGTGACAGTAGTAAACAGTAATAGATAAACAGTATGGACAATGTATAAACAGTGTATAAACAGTGTATAAACAGTATGGACAGTGTATAAAAACGGTCCATGTGATTTGAAATCACATGGATATTGAAATCACTTGCCAACTCCTTGCCTGCACCTTCCCCGCCGCTTCATGCAACCTGGACACACACGGTGATCTGGTGAAACGGTCCGCAGGTTCTCCACGGACGAGGGCCGGTGCTGGAAGGCGTACAACTTCACCGAACACCCGCTGTTCTTCGCCGGCCTGACGTCGGAGCCGGGCACCAAGGCCATGAACATCAGCGTCTGGGGCTACCGGCCCGAGGACGACGGGCAGCCCATGTGGGTGGCGGTCACCATCGACTTCACCAGCATCATCAGCAGACAGTGTAGGTTTGTGGGCGCTGCCGCTAGCTTACCGGCGTAAGCTAACAAAGGCCGGCGGACGCTAGCTTACCGGAGTTAACGTGTCACCGTCGACTTCACCAGCATCCTCAGCAGACAGTGTAGGTTTGTGGGCGCTGCTGCTAGCTTACCGGCGTGAGCTAACAAAGGCCGGCGGACGCCAGCTTACCGGAGTTAACGTGTCACCGTCGACTTCACCAGCATCATCAGCAGACAGTGTAGGTTTGTGGGCGGTGCCGCTAGCTTACCAGCGTGAGCTAACAAAGGCCGGCGGACGCTAGCTTACCGGAGTTAACGTGTCACCGTCGACTTCACCAGCATCTTCAGCAGACAGTGTAGGTTTGTGGGCGCTGCCGCTAGCTTACCGGCGTAAGCTAACAAAGGCCGGCGGACGCTAGCTTACCGGAGTTAACGTGTCACCGTCGACTTCACCAGCATCCTCAGCAGACAGTGTAGGTTTGTGATGCTGCCACTACGTAAGCTAACAAAGGCCGGCGGATGCTAGCTTACCGGAGTTAACGCTTCACCGTCGACTTCACCAGCATCCTCAGCAGACAGTGTAGGTTTGTGACGCTGCCGCTAGCTTACCGACGTAAGCTAACAAAGGCCGGCTGATGCCAGCTTACGAGTTGACATAGGGTGACCAGACGTCCCGGTTTGACCGGGACAGTCCCGATTTTGAGTCTTGTGTCCCGAGTCCCGACAAAAGCACGTCTGGACGCTAAAGTGTCCCGGTTTTCACGGTACAATATGACACTGCCCTGGCACGGCGCAAGCATAGCCTACATTATGTTATTATAGCACAATAAAGTTATGCTAGCTTACCGGAGCTTACGAGTTGACATAGGGTGACCAGACATCCCGGTTTGACCGGGACAGTCCCGATCAAAAGTTATGCTAGCTTACCGGAGCTTACGAGTTGACATAGGGTGACCAGACGTCCCGGTTTGACCGGGACAGTCCCGATTTTGAGTCTTGTGTCCCGAGTCCCGACAAAAGCACGTCCGGACGCTAAAGTGTCCCCGTTTTTCCAGCGTTTTTCACGGTACAATATGACACTGCCCTGGCACGGCGCAAGCATAGCCTACATTATGTTATTATAGCACAATAAAGTTAAAGTATACAGCAAGTTTTTGTGGGTGTGCGTGTGTGTTTGCAACCCAGTCTCAGGGCTGTTCGTGAAATAGTCCTAATCTATTGATTCGTGTACATGGACACGAATTTCCTTTTTTTTCGTGACTCTCGAAAACGCACAACTTTCATTATAACCCTAACCCTAACCCCTAAACCCTAACCCTAAACCTAACCCTAACCCTTAACAATGATATCGTACGATTAGGATATCATTAAAAGAGAACTGGTGGCGGGTCCTCGGGTAGCTTTAGCTGGCGTCTTCACCAAGAGGCTCATGGGTACTGTACTATTTAACTGTAAAAACGTGGTGCAGAAATACATTAGTTTAGAAGTCGTGCTGAGTGTCACGAAAAAAAAAGGAAATTCGTATCCATGTAGACAAATCAATACGACTACATTTCGTGACTATTTCACGAACTGCCGTGAGACTGTGTTGGTGTCTGCAAACATGCAGTCGGCCGGTCAGTGAGCCGTGGCTGCGCTCCACGGTCAACGTTACAACAATGTATTGTTACGTTCGATTTGCGGTCGCTTTGCGGTCCTCGGCAATACAATGTATCTGTATGCAATGTTACAACAAAATGTAGCAGGTTTTATTCCCATTTTCAAAGTCCGATATTCATTCATGTAATGGGGGGCCTATGGTCACGTGCACACGCATTATGGTCACGTGCGCACGCATTATGGTCACGTGCACGCGCATTATGGTCACGTGCACACGCATTATGGTCACATGCACACGCATTATGGTCACATGCACATGCATTATGGTCACATGCACGCGCATTATGGTCATGTGCATGTGCATTATGGTCACATGCACGCGCATTATGGTCACATGCACGCGCATTATGGTCATATGCAAAGTGTCCCGGTTTTTGTTTCGAGAAATCTGGTCACCCTAAGTTAATGTGTCACCATCGACTTCAGGAACATCTCCACCGGACAGTGTAGGTGTTAGCCGCTAACTGTAGTTAGCTAATGTGGGCTTAGTAGCACAAGCAAACTAAAACACTACCTGACTAAAGTTAGCCTGTGTAGCTGTCACCGTCGACCTCAAGTGTATTACCACCAGACAGTGTAGGTTGTGACTAACACCAGCTAACTAATGTTAGTTTAGTTAAAATGGGGGGGCTAGCCTGTCACCATTGACTTCAAGAGTATCTTGACCAGAAACTGTAGGTTGTGAAGCTAGTGTTAGCTTGCTAATGTTACCTTGCTAATGTTGGCTTACTAACTAATTGTAGCTTACTAAAGTTAACATGGGTGATCCTTAGCATCAACTTTAAGGACATCCTTGCCAGACTGTGTCATGACGTCAGACGTCATGATGATAACGCTAGGCACCTAATGTTTGCTAAGGTAAGAGTATTAAAGTAAATATGGGTAGGGTTTACACTACTTGTGTAATCTAAGAATAGTTCAATATACATTGAGCCACGAGCAAACAAAACTGAGCATGAACAGGAACTAGTACAAAGGTGGCAAGCTAATGTCATACCTATATTTTGACTCACCTAGCTTTGTAGTATAGGCATAGTCTCTTGACCTATTTAAAAGAACAAACATTCTGGGCAAGCTTTGTGATTTTTTATGGACTTTTTAAGCAGCTTGAATTGATCTGTTTTGTTGTTGTAGTGGTGTTTGTTTAAAAAAAAAAAAAATTGTTTCTGAACCGTATTCTCATCGGCCTACATTTAATTGTTTAGGTAAAGACAAAGACTATGAAGAATGGTTGGCTCATTCGACCCCAGGGGGAGATCCAGAGACCAATGGCTGTGTCATGGGTTACAAGGAGACATACAGGAGGCTAAAGAAGCTGTCCGTCTGTCGCAATGGACGCGACTACGGCGTTCGCAAGAAGCAAAGCCCCTGCCTTTGTACCAGGGAGGACTACCTATGGTGAGGAGCCTAATGCATGCACCCTGGTGTGCGGGTGGCACGTCTGCACCTATTCTCTGCTGAGGGTGGGATTCTGCAAAGCACAGACATGAGGAATACCTTATTGAGACAAGGAGCAGTTCAAAACACTAGAACAGGAAGTTTATTACAGAATTGATGCAATGCTGATTCATAACATGTGTAAGCCATGTCGTAAGCCAAAATAGACACTGCGGTGGGCAGTGTCTATTTTTGTTCTCATGAAGACAAATTAAGTTCTGTATTTCCTCTTTCAGTAATCGTGCCACGTTTGGGCTCTGAAACACTGCATTTAAGGCCAGCTGTGGGCCACAAAGGCTTTTGAGATAAAGGGGCATTTAGCAGACGCTTTTGTCCAAAGCGACTGACAACCTTTACATTTGGGGGGGGTTCGACACGTGGACAGTTGGAGGAGGTGGGGGGATCAAGGGGATCGAACCGCCGACCCCACGGCCAGTGGACGACCCGCTCTGTCCACCCGCTCTACCCACTGGGCTACTGCCGCCCTACAGATGTTGAAGTGGGCCTTGAGTCGAAAAAGAACCCTCATCTAGTACATGCTTGGCTCCCTTTTGATGTTGTTTACCGTGTATGGAACATAGTTTTATACAAGGCTAAGTGCTTTATTTTTTCGTCAACAGCGACTATGGCTACCTCCGTCGTAACGACAGCTCAGAGTGCTTGCGGCAGCCAAACACGGTGGACCCGAACCCAGAAGTATGCCTCAACGGAGAGGACGAAGAGATTCAGACATTTGGGTAACACGTTTCACACGCACTCGCATCCATCCCATCCACCCATCAACCCCATCACCATCATTCCTCCACCCAGTATCCTTCCATCAATCAGATCATCCATCCATCAAGCCACCCGTTCATTCACGCATCCATCCATTCACCCATTCATCTATCTGTCAATCTATCTATTCAATCAATTTGGGACAGATACAGAAAATCCTTCCTGCCACATGCCATTACACTTTACAATAACAGCTAATAACTCTGGTCATAACAACACAGTCTCCAAGCACCTTATCCCTCTCCTTTATCCCCTTGTACTGCTGGTCGATGCAAATTTCTCCTAAGGGGGATGAATAAAGGAATATCTTATCTTATATGTTTGTACATAATTGTTCACTCAGAGCGGGTAAAAAATTTATTAAAAAAATATAAAAATGTATAAATAAAAATAAATATAATTGTATATATATATATATATATATATATATATATATATATATATATATATATATATACAATTAGATTTATTTTTATTTATACATTTTTATATTTTTTTAATAAATTTTTTACATTACATTTTATTCTTTAATTCTTTGTATTGTTACTGTGTGTAATGCTGCTGCTACACTGTAATTTCCCAGCTCAATTCCCAGGGATCAATAAAGTATAACTATCTATCTATCTATCTATCTATCTATCTATCTATCTATCTATCTATCTATCTATCTATCTATTCATCCCTTCATCAGATCCCAGTCACTCATACATCCGTTCATTTACCCATTCATCTATCTGTCAATCTATCTATCCCTTCATCAGATCCCATTCACTCATACATCCGTTCAATTACCCATTCATCTATCTGTCAATCTATTCATCCCTTCATCAGATCCCAGTCACTCATACATCCGTTCAATTACCCATTCATCTATCTGTCAATCTATTCATCCCTTCATCAGATCCCAGTCACTCATACATCCGTTCAATTACCCATTCATCTATCTGTCAATCTATTCATCCCTTCATCAGATCCCATTCACTCATACATCCGTCCATTTACCCATTCATCTATCTGTCAATCTATTCATCCCTTCATCAGATCCCATTCACTCATACATCCGTCCATTTACCCATCCAAAGCATCACGTTAAAACGACACATGTATCTCAGCCTGTGGTTCCTGGTTAACCGGGCGTCCGCTCTGTGTTCAAGGTACCGGAAGGTCCCTGGTGATAAGTGTGAGGGGGGATTCACTCCTCTGCCCATGTTGGAGACCATCATCCGGCCCTGCGGACCCAGCCCCTCGTCTCCAGAAACCCATTTTGACACACCGGTCGGTGGGAACCTCAATGCACCCATGCGTGTGTGTGCGTGTGTGTGTGTGTGTGTGTGTTAGAGTGCAGATCGGGCCGGAATCTTCTGTCCGAGCCCGGCCCACGTCCGTCAGAACAGTAACCAAACCCGACCCGAGCCCGATAGGCATCAAGCTTGTTTTTTAGCGCAACATGTGCGGGTAAATTAAAAATGTCAAATCGCGCAGATGTGACTGAGCCCAACCCGAACCCGAGCATAAGTTCTAAATATGTGTCCGAACCCGACCCGGGACGTCGGGCTCGGGTCAGGTAACCATCCTGTAGTGTGTGTGTGTGTGTGTGCGTGCGTGCGTGCGTGTGTGTGTGTGTGTGTGTGCGCGTGCGTGTGTGTGTGTGTGTGTGTGCGTGTGTGTGTGTGTGTGTGTGTGTGTGTATGTGTGTGTGTGTGTGTGTGATGTACCTCCGTATGCAGACGATAAAGCGTTGCGCACCCACAGTGTGTATCATTTCTGCGTGTGTCTTCCAGCGGGAGAAGATGGTGTTGATCCTGGTGTGCGCGGTGGCCGGGTTCATCGTCCTGGTAGCCATTGTTTCAGCGGCCCTCACAGTGCGGAGGGTTCTCTATAGGAACAGGTAGCCCATTCACTTTGGGGGCAGCCGCGGCCTACTGGTTAGGGCTTTGGACTTGTAACCGGAGGGTTGCCGGTTCGAACCCCGACCAGCACGAACGGCTGAAGTGCCCTTGAGCAAGGCACCTAACCCCTCACTGCTCCCCGAGCGCCGCTGTTGCTGGCCGCTCACTGCCTCGGGATTAGTGTGTGTTTCACCTCACTGTGTGCCTCACCATCACTGTGTGCTGAGTGTATTCCACTAATTCACGATGGGGTTTAATGCAGAGACCAAATTTCCCTTACGGGATCAAAAAGAGTAATTCTTATCTGATTCTAATCTAGCCCACACAAGTTAAATATACAGTATGAAGGTCACACTCAAACATTTTAATGTTTTCATCATTTTTAAAACTGCGGCACACAATGTGAAACTGGGCCGGGCCTGAGCCCAGACACACTGATGAATAAGGTTCTGTTACCGTTCTGCCGCGCGGTTCCCTCCAGGTCGCCCACGTACCGCTTCTCCAGCCTGCGGGTGCAGGATGAGGACGCCGGCGTCGCGCCCGACCCGGACGGCGGCGCCGTCTGCAGAAACGGAGCCCCCTTTCGTCGCCTGGGCGACCCGGACCACCATGGCTCCCACCCTGGTTTGGTCCTCCCTGGCCCGGGGGCAGCGGGAAACGTTTTGAGAATATAGACGAGTTGACATTCATAGAAAAAAACAGTTAGGACTGTAGATAATGAATATGATGTAAAAAAAAATCACAATGTGGTTGCAATTTCGTTTTTTTTGTGACTCTAATTACCCGGATGATTTTGAGTAAACAGTTGGAAGTGTGTGCGTGACCTCAGTTGTCACTGCCTTTCCGAAACTCACTGTGCGTGTTTGTTTTAGCAATTGTTTACCGTTTGTGTAATGAGGGGGTTATGAAAGGTCTCCGCGATCGTCTTGGTGGTCCAGCTTGAACTGAAGGTCGGGAACCGTCGTAGTTCACTTTCTTGACGCAACATGTTCTCACTGCCAGAACGTCAAATAGCGACGTGTTGGGCTTTAGTGTCAGTCACTGACGGAAAAAGTATCCTTCCACGTCGTCTGCAGACAGAGGGGGGTGCGAGGGGGGTGCGGGGGGGGGGGGGGGGGGGGGCGATTGCTGTCTCCGGCGATATTTGACGTTCAGAGCGGGTGCTCCAGCAGCCCATTCACTCCTGTATTAGGGTTGGGGTTATGGTTATGGTTTGGGTTATGGTTAGGGTTAGGGTTATGGTTATGGTTAGGGTTATGGTTCGGGTTATGGTTAGGGTTATGGTTAGGGTTAGGGTTATGGTTAGGGTTAGGGTTATGTTTAGGGTTAGGGTTAGGGTTATGGTTAGGGTTAGGGTTATGGTTAGGGTTAGGGTTAGGGTTAGGGTTATGTTTAGGGTTAGGGTTAGGGTTAGGGTTATGGTTAGGGTTGGGGTTAGACGGCATCACATTGTAGTGAATTGAACCCCCTCTCTGTCTGCAGACATGGTCTGCTGTCTGCTGATGTGGAAGGGTACTTTTTCTGTCAGTGACTGAATCTAAAGCCCAACACGTCGCTATTTGACGTTCTGGGAGTGAGACTGTGTTCCTCAACATGTCGTTCCCCTCGACATCCTCCCTGACCTTTGTCTCGTCTCCTCCTCTGGAATCTTGCGTGAGTCAAACTGGAAGTATTCCAGATATGAAGCTTGGGATTGATTCATAACATGTTCAGTTCCGCGCACCAGAGTAGGATTTTGGCCTGTGTTGTATTTCATAGCTTTATTAATGCTGTTTTGTGGGAATGTCCTACATCTTTTTTTTTAATGGAATGTGTGAAAAAAATGGAATGTGTTTATTTATTGCTCTTAGAAACGTGGCTGTGAAACTATTTCACAAACATCACAAAATTACGACAAACGGTTAACCATTGACCGAATCAACATGGAGGATAACTGGAAAAATGTGTGTTCATAATCACACCTGAGTGGGTTGTTAATTTCACCCTATTTAAACACACAGTCACAAAGATGCTTTGTAGTTGTTTGTTTTGCTATACATCATTCTGGGTAATTCTTAACAAAAGTAATGTGTGAAGTAATCAAGTGGTACCAGCTTAACATACTTGGGATCCTCAATTTTCTGATGTTGTTTTTGATGTGTACAGTATTTTCATTTTATATTTTGCACCCTGGCCACTTTTAATTTCAAGGGAAAAACCGAGTGACTTGGCTGAATATGTGCATTTATAATTATGGTGAGACGTTTTCATTTATTTGTGTTCAATTTATTGCGTCTTCCTTAAGCAGTTTTTTTTAATTGTCATTTCCATGGTTATGGTTACAGAAAGGTTAGGTCTTTCTGGAACAAATCTTTAAAGTAGTCAATGTACGGAGCCACATCTTTAGGACAAATTGGTACATTTAGGATTTTTTTTATTTAGAATTGACCTCTCAGAAATCAACCAGCAAATTTTAGAACCCCCCCCAGAAAGATTAAGAAAACATTTGGCGTAATAATGCTGTCAAATAATGTCTATGCAAATCTAATTTCGAGGGTACCACTCCCAAAGCTTCACAGCCAAAATAAATAAAGAGTGCCCACTTATGTCAATAATATATTCAGTTGTGTATAATTTTAATTGTATTTAATTCTATTTATTTGTTCTCTCATTAAGAAATACCGGTTTTCATTATGTGTAACATATTCTTCTGTTGTTTATTTGCTATTATTTCATACATGTATTTGTGATTGCTGCACCATGAATATTTCTAAAATATTAAATATCGCATCACTAGTCATGACATGGAGTGTCCGCTAGGGGGCGGTGTGGTCCCCCCAGTCCAAAGTAATACAATAGTACATGTTAGAGTACATGTAAATACAGACGAAGAAGGCGGAAGTCGGAACGGTGAAGGGTGTGCTCGGAATGGATCATACCCTCTACCGTTGACTGGCATAAACAGTTCCTCACGTCATTTCCCTGGGCCTGCAAAGCGGTACGTGCCATTTGTTATAACTCCTCATCTCGATTTTCAGGCAGCCTTACGTGGCAATGTTTAGTCATTGAATCACACGTAGGCCTATAAATAATTGGGATCCAATACGGGATAAAGTAAGCTTCACAGCTGACTCACTCGTCAGCAGTATTATTGCATCTAACACTACGTGGTTACAGACGAGGGTGACACGACATGCTGCAGTGAAACCTCCAAAGTGTGCTTTAAAATGCCACTGTGAAGACACGGCGCATCAATTATTCAATCATCCAGGCTATGATCTCATGTCAAACTTAACTTGAATGCTTGAAGCAACCGATTTATATGACGTCTATACAAAATGAATAGCGTGCCGCCGCCACGGGCAACAGTTGTGTATGACTTTGTAATTACATACAATTACATACTAGTATTGTTTGGTAAAAGCTAGGAACAAATGCATTGTAGATGTAGTAGATTTTGTTTTAGTGATCGGAAGTCCTTTTTTTCATGTGTTATTAGGGTTGATCAGATCACTGATGTGGTGTTTTTTGTGTGTCCTTCCAGGTATTGACTTCAGAAGCAGAGGTCGTAGAAGATGTTCAGAGCTGGAGGTAAATTCCCACGTATGGACAGTGTTTGTTTTGTGAAATTGACACTGGGGGATTGCCCGACTTGGGAACGTGATACCAGGGCGCCTGTGGTGAGTTGACCATGTCACCGAATCTCTTTTCCCTCTGACTCTTAAGGAGTTTTGAAGTTGGTGGCAGTCCTCTCTGCTTTTTTCATGGCTGTCTTCCTGGCCTTTGAATTGCTGGATATCAATAAAGATTATCATCTCGGCAGCCTTTTGTGTGAGTATAAAAAAACCCCAAATAAAAAAGCATGTCTAACCCTCAAGCCATTGCAAAAGGGTTATGTCAAGTCCCGAAAAATTACTGATATGCAATGGCCCTGGTGTGTCGTTTTATGTTACAATGAAGTCTCCCTGAAAACTATGTTTGTTTGGTTCTTTTCCAGCAAGACCCGTACTGGCAGAAGAACCCTGTGAGTACCCCTTAGTTATTTCTGAGAACCTAACTTGTTCTTCAGGTGCTCCTTTTGTGTGAGTCCTTTATGTTCCCTTACGTACTCTTAATGTGAAACGTGAAGCACGGCACCGCCCTAAATACCTCATTAAAGAACCCAACCTAAACTATTCACGGTTCTTTCAAGCGTTTAGTCCTAGTCTCATAGTTTGGCACGCATGGTACGCATTGTTCACCTGGGAACACCCCCCCCACTGTGTTCAAGGAAATGCAGGCAGTTATTCAAATCAGGATGTGATTATCATTTATTTATTAATAATCTGCTGCAGCTGACGTGCCGATGAGGAACAAGTGTGGGCTGTCCAAGGCTTGTCCGGCCGGTCACTTCTCCTTTAAGATAGCCAGCGGTGCGGCCAGTGTGGTGGGACCCAAGATCTGTTTGGAAGACAACGTGTAAGAAACACCTCGATTTCCGCACGATGCAAATCTCCGCCGGAATGTCTTATTCGTGCTGCCAAGTTACGTCGGGGTGTAAAGAACAGGGGGCCAATGTGGGGTCTGGTACCTTTAAAAGGGCACGTTGTCGCGGCGGCGCCGGCAGCGTCCCCCGTGGCTCACCGGGTAGAGTGTGTGACGTTAAGGCTTTGTCCTCAACAGCCCGGTGGTTCAGCCGGTTCGATTCCCGCTAGGGGCCATTGGCCCCGCGTCTTCGCTTTCCCTTTGCCACACCTTCTTGTCAAATAAAAAAAAGCAATAAAAAAAAACATGCCCCGGAAATAAATCTTTAGAAAGAAGAAACCGTTTGTAAAGATTGTAAGATTGTAAGATTTGGGGCGGCAGTAGCTCAGTAGGTAGAGCGGGTGGACAGAGCGGGTCGTCCACTAACCGTAGGGTCGGCGGTTCGATCCCCATCATGCCCACTTCCAAACTGTCTGCATGTCGAAGTGTCCTTGAGCAAGACACTGAACCCTGAACCTCAACTTGCTCCCCGGGCGCTGATCATAGCAGCCCACTGCTCCTATGTACAATAGGATGGGTCAAATGCAGAGAACAAATTTTGTTCCCATATCGAAAAAATATGTGAATGACAAATAAAGACCAAAAGGTCCCAATAAAGACGATTGTCAGGCTGATTCATACCGGCCGACCGCAGTGACAGCTGTGAGATTATACATGATTAGACGTGAAGTTTGCTAATGCGACAATGTGCTTTCATCCTTCAGGCTGATGAGTGGCATCAAGAACAACGTGGGGAGAGGCATCAACATCGCCCTGGTTAATGGTAACATGAGCACCTGTGTGGTTTGATTGCCGTTCTCCCTGTGTGGTTCGATTGCCGTCAGTGGTCACGTTGTGTTGACATATAATGTATGATACTCAATCAGTACGTTTACATGCAGCAAGAAATTCGAATTTCTAATCGTATAAGACATCGTTCGGACTTTTTAAGTGCATGTAAACACCTTAATCCGACCTACTTCGGACCTACTTCGGACATCTCAAAATCGGATAACAACACCTGGATAATTCGTTCATAGTCAGACTTTTAACGGCATGTATACTCAGCAATCGGATCTGAATGGGATTTTGCATTCTGCGCATGCGCAGTGCCATTCTGCACATGCGCAGCGCCACATAGCGTCCAGAGTCAGCCCATGCTCCGGCTGTTAATCCGATTCTCTGAACGGCATGTATACTCGGACAAGTGATCCGGTCTTACGCATGTCATTATCTGATCCGATCAGAAATTCGAATTTCTTGCTGCATGTAAACGTACTGAATTGTGTTGTATTTTTTTATCGAGACTTTGTATCTTTTCCGTGGTCATTCTCAGCCACACTCAAAGAAGGACAAAGAAAACTTCTGCTAAATGTCACATCAATCAATCAACTTTATGGTCACATACAGGATAACAATGTACATTATTACCAGCAGTGAAATTCTTGTTTCTCGGTTTGTCATTCAAACTTTGCAATATAAATACAAACAATTAAGAATAAAATGAAGAATAAAACAGACTCCAGGCTAAAACAGAATAAAACACCTATCGACCTATGACAGACAGACAGACAGACAGACATACTTTATTGATCCCTGAGGGAAATTGCGTTACCTATGTTCCTCCCATATTATATGCCTTTCTCATAAGATAGATAAGATATTCCTTTATTAATCCCCCTAAGGAGAAATTCACGTTGACCAGCAGTACAGTGAGATAAAGGAGTGCAATAAAAAAACAGAGTATATATACAATAAAGACATTTACCGATTTGAGATAAAAAATTAATTGAAAGATAATCGAATAAGATAAAATAAAACATACTATATACATACATAGTAACCTTCCTTTTGTAGGTGAACTGTGCATTGAAACTGTGCATTGATAGATGAATCTGAAATCAGAGTGTAAATATAAATGTGCAAATGTGCAGGATTCCAGAGGTAATGGAAGAAGACATAAATAACGATGGTTTTAAGCAGCAGACAGTCCTGAGGTGTGGGGTGTGGTGTTTAGTCCATTATCAGGAGGTGTTTCGAGGCTTTCGAGACGTTGGGAGCAGGGGGGGGGGTTGAGGTGTTGTAGAGAGATGGTTATTTACGTGTTATTTCCTCCGTAGGGGAAACGGGAGCCCTCATCAAGACGGACTTCTTCGACATGTGGGCGGGAGGTGAGGCTCTTTTTCTTCCCGACCCCGTTAAGGTAGGACACCCCGGTCCGCTGGGTGGACACTAAAGGGCGCCGCTCTTCTGGTCTTCCCCCTCCCAGACGTGGCCCCCTTCATCAAGTTCCTCAAGGAGATCCCCGACGGCACGGTGGTGATGATGGCCACCTTCGACGACCCCGCCACCAAGTGAGCCACCTTCACGGGCTTTTGGGCCTTGTTTTAGGACGGGCAGACAGACAGGCAGACAGACAGACAGACAGACAGACAGACAGACAGACAGACAGGCAGGCAGGCAGGCAGGCAGGCAGGCAGGCAGACAGGCAGACAGGCAGACAGACACACAGGCAGACAGGCAGGCAGGCAGACAGACAGACAGACAGACAGACAGAGAGAGACTTTAATCCCTAATCCCTGAGGGAAAATGCATTTGTTACAAATACTCCAGTTGAGTGTTAAAGGGACAAGAAAAGAAAAAAAGAAAGAAAAAGAAAAACAGTATCGAATGAAGGACAGGACGGGGAAGAGAGACAAAAACAGAGGGTCTGAGAGAGATGAGAAGAGAGGGGATGACGTTCAGCGGAGGACCACAGGCGGGGATCGAACCTGGGTTGCTGCAGGGTGTATTGCTTAGATGGTCGGCGGCACGCTCGCAGGTTGAACCGCTCTAGCCCCTCCCCTTTCAACTGAGCACGCCCTCTCTAGTGCTATTTCTAGAATTATTTTTCTTCTGCACTTGAGTTTTTAGCAACATTTCATTCAGGCCATCCTATGATACTAAGTGCTGAGATGACAACTATTCATAAGACAACCCCCCCCCAAAAAAACAGATCACATTGACACAACGACAAACATCTGTGACAACAACACCAGAACCTAGAACCTAGAACAAAACGCTTTCTGTATACCTTGTTTTGCGCCGCACTACCCCTCATAATCATTTACATTTACATTTAGAGCATTTAAAAGCGACTTACAAAGAGTACATTTGTCATAAGAAGGTGAAACATTTAATTGCTGCTAATACATTAAGCATTTCAATTGCTCGGTTAACCATTGCTAGTATACAACATCTCTGATTAAGTGCCAAGTTACAAAGAGCGATCAAAGTGCCTCCTTGATCCTCGACAGTACCACGGTGACGCCTCCGTCTTGTATTGCCCGCGCCGCTAGCGGGTTAGCGGGTTAGCCTCTGCCCCCGTACGTCCGTGTGCGTTTTTGGTGCGCGCCGCCTCCGCGAAAAAACCGTCTTGACTGACCGCTAACGCTAACGCTGCGCCCCCTTCAGGCTCAACGAGGAGGCGCGGAAGCTCATCTCGGAGCTGGGCAGCTCGGTCGCCAGCAGCCTGAAGTTCCGAGACAACTGGATCTTTGTCGGGGGCAAAGGCATCAAGACCAAAACTCCCTTTGAGCAGGTAAGGAGAGACGGGCCGGAGGGCAGTGACGCCCATGAGACCGAGGTGTTATCGGAGCCGGATGAGAGCCTTTCCCCCAGGCCAGTAGCTTACATTCAGGGGATGGTTGAGGCCCAGTGGTACGTCAGGCACAGACACATCTGTTTTGTTGTTAAATGTTAAGTGACTGGCTGACGTTGGTGTCACTGCCGCAAATACAGAGCAGAAGAGACATAAGACACAGTTCAAAGCTGGCACAATGAAATAACAATGAGATACATGATATTGACGTATAATGCCGGCCATTGTGTTTGGGAAGAGCAATGGAATAGAAAAGAAACTAAATATTGACACACCGCTATGAATGAGCTGTGGTTGTCCTGGTTGCATTTATGGCGCATCATACAATTAATATGGATGAGACAAGTCTATATTTAGGCCTACATGATGGGTATTCATTATGCACATAGCACTTGATTTAATGATCCCTCAGAACACTGCTGGCTGTGCTCCAATACGTTGTAGTGTGGAAGTCTTCCATGGACCTGTACGAGGTTTATAGTAATCTGTTCTGCTTTCGGTGTACTTCAGGTGTCCTGTCGTCCATTTTGATTACTCGGCAGTCTTTGTCATTTTGAATGTATATAGTGACACTTTTTTTTTTTTTTTTTTAACTTTTATCTCACAGATTTCTTAAAGGGATTGTCCGGTTTGTAAATACCCCAGGCTTATTGTTCTTGTATACATGAAATGTCAACCAATGGCCAACTGTCTTATTTCTGAAAGCATCTACACCGCGAGAGGAGATGAGTTGAACAAAAGTCCTGGCTAATTTAACGTCTGGACACCGACAATGTCAACAATTAACCTGGGGTCTTAACAAACTGGCCACATCCCCTAGGGTGAAATGAACAACAATTCAACTATGTATCCTACTCTTGATTTCACCATTTTCAATGCATGCGAGGTTCCCACGGGCCCCATTCGCTTGATCAAGGAATGGGGGCGGGGTCGCGTATGGCTGGAGCTTGATTCTATTGGCTAACAAGGGCCTCAATCAAAGACACGGCATTTTGTTAACGCCCCCCCTCCTCCTCCCCTGTTGTGTGTCTACCCGGGCAGCACATAAAGAACAGCGCGGATGCCAACAAGTATGAGGGCTGGCCCGAGGTTCTGGAGATGGAGGGCTGCATACCCCAACGACACGAGTGACCTTTGAACTCATTTAACCCTTCACCGCCTCCTGGGATGTGGGTTTTGTCGTTTTTTTTTTTTTTTTAAGGAAACTTCTGCCCGGGACCAGGGAAACGGCTCGTTTCCACACTCTCTTTGTTTTCAGGGGTGGGGTGGGGTTTCTAAAAGCCAGCTCTCCTGCCCCCTTTTTTGTTTTTCATCTATTACGTAATTTATGGCATTTTAACATCTTTTTCTGCCTCCCCGTCTTTATACACTCCTGTTTTGATTGCAATTGTACAAACACATCCTTGGAAACGGGAATGTTTCGCTGTTTTGACGCCGCATGTCATATCATAATATATTGCAGAAGTCCGAGCCGATGATGGATATCTATGAATATTCCAGAAGAGTAGTATTCTGTTTTTTTTTTGTTTTTTTTGTCTAGCTGTATTATTTCTGGGTGTTTGACCAAATTGTTTAATTGTTGACTCCCTTTTTATGCTGTCTGTTTGTTGCTTTGGGTCTCTTTATTCTGTGCCCGACCAGAACATTCCTGATCATCGTTTGTGATAGCCGTCCATTCTTCAGTCGTTTGTTGGACAAAAACTACTTAGAATATTGCGTCGTAATCTCAAGAAAATCCACTGTGAAATCTGTAAATATTTTTCAAAAAAGGGTCTGATTTCCAAGGTCCATTTAAATAGTAAAGTGATTTTTTTTTTTTTTTCAAGTGAAGTTTTAAATTATTTTGTATTGTCCTTTGCTGTTCCTGAATTAAGAGTGCATCGTCACAGGTAACAATTTAGAGCAAACCTTTTGCACTCTTTATTAACTGTTGATCCTACGTGTAAGTATGTTGTATGCACACTCACACTGTCCCAAGAGGTAATGTGATCACAAGAGACTTTCTTCCCCTTTTAAGTTTTTTTGTAACTTTTCCTAAACAATTTCTACTCCTTCTGTACCGTCTGCCCTGTTGTATTCGCGGTGGGCCCCCAAACGTGTCTTTGTTGTCGAACCAGTGTGCCTTAACCCTTACCGCATGAATCGGCATGAATCGGCGTGGCTTCCATTTTGTTTTTGTCATCTGTCGATCCAAACAAATCAACCAGATGCTCTGCTTTCTCAAGATACCGATACTTGTTGCCTGGGTGTTGACTTTTTATTTATATACAGTATATATATATATATATATATATATATATATATATATATAGGGTGACGTGTTTGGATTTCAAAGCCAATGTTTGTGTTTTGGTACGGCCGGGCCATAGTGACGAGGGGCCTCACGTCAACAATCAGACAGGGAAATCGTATACGGTGCCAGAAAAAAACGACTTGCTTAGAAATGTCAAGACAACTGGCACACATTTTTTTTTCAGCATTTGCCAACCACAAACACCAAACGTTTTGTATCTTCATAAATGACAGATATTGTATTTTTGTCAAGTTTCAGATGACGAATTATGGATACTGATTCTCTGTAAAAAAAAAAAAAAAAAATGCTCACAGTGATTTTTTTTTAAAAATATGAAACGGGATTAGTTTGCACCCGTCATTTGACTATAACGCCAAAACGCCAAATGACACAAAAGAAGAAAAATATGTAATCAGGTACTTCATTGCAGTCATCTCAAACCCAAGCCTTTATGTTCAGTGTAAAATGTAGTCTAAAATCAAGCAGCAGGGGGCGCCCTTGCTCCACGCACGTCCAGTTGCGTTTCTGAATCCCGAGGAGGAGACGATGGGACAGACAGACGCTCACGTTTCCAACGTAATGCTCGCGAGTCACATGCAACAACTTATCCTTACTTACTAATCCTCATGTAGGCCAACATCATTGATGTTTAATAATGGCTTGGTAAGGAATACGTTTAAAGTTAGAACTCTTGCATAATGACTATAATTCTTGCTGAGCTGTAGCCTATGCAGCACCCACCCTTAACAAATGAGGGTGCTGCAGCTCAGTTCATCGGCCCCTTTACACTACCGTGGCGAATTGTCTAAGCTAGGGCTGAGAGCAAGAAGAGTGCATCTTTTCTACTGCGATTTACAGTCAAGTCACTTGGAACAAGTTTCAGGTATATCCGTAGTGCTGTTTCTGTTGGCATCATAGTACAAGTTTTACCTGCACAAGTCTGCTGCCATTGGCATCCTGCGAAGGGATTCTATTCAAACAGACCTGCCAAGCATCAGATCAGGGCATTCACATTCTTCCACAGAGATAATTCGCATGAGTCCGTACTGCTGGTTTAATAAACGCTACTACATTACTGTCTCGTGTCTGCTGTTAATTCCCTATAGGTGGGTAACCCTATAGAAGATCACCCATCATCAGTTGAGCTGTTAAAATCAATCGACGCAAAGGCGGATTGCATTTCTCGGAACAATTCGTCGGTGACAAGAATCTTGACAAACATCTGGTCGATGAAAACAAAGGAGCTGCCAACGGAATTTGATCAATTAGTCTTTTTTATTTATTTATGGCAGGCCTACGCCCCGGGGTCTGCCGTTAACAACCAGAAGCTGTTAATGATTAAGAGTCCCGGCAGCCTTATCCCGTCAACGCCGCCATGACCCCATAGCATTTCACGGGGGAGAACGGGAACATCTTATCTCCGTGAGGGCGACGGTTCACGGCGATGCAGGTCGGCGGGAATGACGGACGACGGACTCTGAGTCTGCAAGGAAATGTAAAAAAAAAAAGACAACAACAACAACACAAAAACGGTAACGGGTGTTTCATTTCAAGGCACGGTATACGCAAAAACAAAAAAAAAAAAACAGTGGACGACGTTCTGTGTGGTCCCGGTTGCAAAAAAAAAACGCTCAAGGTCAACGTTGTGAAAGGAGCCGAAGGAACGCCGAGTCCGCGACGTCCGCCGTCTCGAGGATGACCTTTGACCTCTGGGGGTTGTGTTGTTGTGCGCGGGCACGGGGAGGACGCGCCGCGACGTGGTGCAACACCAGCGCCTCTGCCAACACCTTGAGACGGCTGTTTACGTTCCCACTGGGAACACCCAGCTGAGGAAGTCTTAACAAGCCGTCAATAAGATGGCGGAGAGTAAAACAACTTTTCTGGGAAGGAAAAAGGGGTATTTGGGTTGGTGGGGGGGGGTAACACGTAGGCCCTATTACCAAAGTGCAAAGGCTGTCTTGCTTGAGGTGCTTTCAACACGTGAACTTGTGAGATGTACGCTTTCTGGCGTGGAAGAGGAGGTTCTGGAATCCTCTGCAGAGCGTAGCTCTATGATGTTGGAATTACTGTATATACTAGTATTGATTCCGGTGATTAAAAAAACGGGGCTATAGCTCCCTTGTCATTCCAAACCGATATCCTTGTGAGAATGCTACACGTTGACGAACACGGCGGTGAATAGAGGTGACAGCAGGCGTCGATGGGGCGTCGCTGTAAGATCAGCTCTGCGGGAGAGGAACGTACTGATCCCTGCATGAGAAGAGGCAACAGAGACGGCAACAAAGCCCCCGGCTGTCACTGCAAAAAAAAAACGCTGCCATTTTTGCAGCATCGTCATCGATAGCAACAGTCCCGTCAACGCGTTGGGAAGTTGTTGATGCATTTGGCGCGTGGGTGGAGTTTCTACATTTTATTCGTTTGGTCCACAGAGAGAGACACCGGTTGGTCTGGTATCTCACAGAGGCTTGCTTGCTTGCTTGTGTGTGTGTGTGTGGGGGGATGGATTTCACCGATCAGAGAAGTTGTGGTGAGTTTCAATCCGGCGTTCTGAACGGGCGCCCCCTGTGTGTCACGTGACATCGAATATTCGCGTTCACGCCATTGTTCACGCCCGTCCCAGGGATCGGACGGAGCTCACAAGTCTCCTGACTGACCAAACGATCACTACATTGTTCTGTCTTTCCAGTTTGTGTTGTGTGTTAATCACAGTGACTGACGCAGTCAGGCCTCGTCTCCAAATCTCCTGTGCCCCCCCCCCCATACAAATGGAAGCAAGCCGGATGGTATCTTTAACCTGTGAAAGACCTGGGAAGTGAATATAGTGTGTGAGGCGAATAGTGAAACGTTATCTGCTCAGATCCTGTCATTGTGAACGTGATACACACACACACATACACACACACATACACACATACACACACACACACACACACATACACACACACACACACTCCACACTCATCCTTCCTTGGACCCCCTGTACTCCTTTATGCAGCAGTCGGGTGACCTTTTTTGACACAGACACCTCATTGTTCCGAGGAAAATGAACACTGAACCTTTTTTTTTTTTTTTTGCTGCTGCTGCTGCTCTCGGCCTCTCTGATCTACCGGGAGCACCGTGCGTGACCTCCTGGTGACCTCTCCCATCCTCCCCCCCCCCCCCCCCCCCCCCCCCCGGCCTACGTTCTTGGCGTTCGGTGTGGCCCCGCAAAAGGTGTTTTTTTTTTTTTTTTTTCTCGCCAACAAACCCTTTTTGCGTTTGTATATGACTTCCGTAGTTTGTATTGAGTGTTTGTGCGCCGGCTGACACAAAATTGACGCTTGTGCGCTGCTGCTGCTGCTGCTGTTGTTGTTGTTGTTGTTGTTGTTGTTGATGTGGATGCCTTCGGAGGTTCCTCTTCTCTCTATTTTGGACGTGGACCGCGGTTCCGCCGGTTCCTCTGAGAGCCGCTGTTCCGCAGTCGGAGAACCGGAGGAGTGACGAGCGTGTGGGAGTCCAGGCGGTGTTTGGTTTGTTGCGTGTGTGTGTGTGTGTGTGTGTGTGTGTGTGTGTGTGTGTATGTGTGTGTGTGTGTGTGTGTGTGTTATGTAAGACACACTCCTCTGAGGTGTTATGTACGAGAAGGCCGGGCCTCCCCGCTTATAATAGCTCTACGACCAGGAGGGATCTTTGGGAGACCTGGGGGTTATGTGTTCCTATAATCCTGACCTCCCCCCCCCCCCCCCCCTACTGCCCCCAAAGGATGGTGGGAACAAGCCCCTGATGAAATAAACAAGGTGGCTCTCTGTCTTATGTCTGTTTTGTCGAAAAACACGAAGCCTCGCTGCATATGTTTTCCTTTCTGTCTCTCGTTGCCCTTGCCTGGCTTCGCTCGCAGAATATTACACAATATTACACACACGCACACACACACACACACACAAAAACACACACACACACACACACATCAACACACCCGGCTCCTAAACCAACCATGATGCTCCCATACTTCTGATCAGCTGCTGGTTCAAGTTCTGGCTCTGCCCCCCTTTAACCTTTGACCTTGTCCTTGGATTATCACCCCTCCCCCCCCCCAACTGATCTTGACTAAATCACACCCAGGGACTTTGGTTGCCCAAATGCATTCCCGAAACAAGCCGCCAGTCTTGTTGTTGTCATCCCAACCCTCCCAACATGGCTTTATGTCTCACATGGACCGGTATGGACAACACAAAAAACATGGCCGGGCACGGCCACTCGTGTCACACAAACACTGCTCTGTTATGGGTGTTTTTTACCCCGTCCTGAACTATGGCGTTGCATCCCCATCAATGCAAAAAAAAAAAAGTGGGAATAGCATGGGAGTGGACATCCTGTTGTTTTTGGTAAACTTCTCTTCCACTTTGTAACAGCATCAACAAGTGTGCAAGACTCGGCGTGCTGGCGAAACGCCGTGCCGATAAACAAACGTCTCTGCACACGTTTGTACAACATGGCGGTCTATCAAGTGGATGTTTCTCTGTTCAATAACAAGCCTGAGTAGGTTTAGCAGTGCACCAGTCACAAACGCGGGTTGATTCTAGTTTGCCACCAGCGTCATCCACGAGCCCACTCCATTTCCTATTCCCTGTGGGGCCCTTCCCCGCCTTGACCTTTGACCCTGCTCCCAAAGTCCCTAAACCATACCATCTCTCCTTTCGTTGTTAACGTCCGTGGTGACCCCCCCCCCCCCCCCCCCCCCAGGGGCGGCTGAGCCGACAGCTGTGTTTACACTCAGGAGAGCTGTGGGAAGTTTGAGGCTGATGTCAGCACAGA
>JAXIVH010000197.1:168672-173575 GCA_036785325.1 Urophycis tenuis | reverse complement strand
TCTCTCTCTCTCCTCTCTCTCTCTCTCTCTCTCTCTCTCTCTCTTTCCAGCCGTCGGTGTACAGATGACGTTGGAGATGTTGGAGTCCAGGTTCCTGCCATCACTGCTCAGGTTTGCCAAAGCATGATCTTCTTCTTCTAGATCTTCTTCATCAATGTCTGTTTATGCTCACATTCACCAAAGGCATTCTTCAGTACAAGTTGCCAAGTTGGAGCACATTACTGTTACCAGTGGATTGAACCGTTAGGTTACGACAGGTCTTGCTATGTATTTATTGATTACCTGCTGTAATAGCCAGGATCCTCTTTTAGTTTTTAGAGGTTAGTTTGTATTGCCTTGAATGCCCTTCCCTCTGTGTTATATAAGTTCATAATGACAAAGATTAAAAACCATTGTGTGATTAATTAATTCACTGTTCCAGCCACCTGCATGGACTCTACTTTTTGGGGGAGATTTGATCTGACCTTTATTTAATTAGGTTAGTCTTACACAAGGGAGACCTGAATATAATAAGCCTGATATATTATAAGCCTGATCAATAATAAAAACCGATATAGATGATGAACCTCATCGATTACGAGACCCATTGGTTGAAGGCAATTAGGTTCTCTCCATGCTCACTTGCAAACCTTTAATTTAATCTATTTTTATTGATTTCAATAGCCTTCTTTGAACAGACCTGTTGAGACCTTTTTTGAGGATGCCCCTTGGTGCAGGTGATGGAGGTGGTGCAGGTGATGGAGGTGGTGGTGGTGGTGGTGGTGCAGGTGGTGGTGGTGGTGGTGCAGGTGGTGGTGGTGGTGCAGGTGGTGGTGGTGGTAGTGCAGGTGGTGGTGGTGGTGGTGCAGGTGGTGGTGGTGGTGGTGGTGGTGGTGGTGCAGGTGGGGTTAAAGAATGTCTCAATCCCCCAGCAGACCTCTGCCACGGGGGGTACTTCAGGGCCAGCTCTGCCGCGCTCCCCTGGTTGTAAATGACAGCCATTTAAAGAGCATTACAGCTGCCGGCCTCACAGGGGAATGATGGATGAATAGTGACTCCAGCCAGAGACCCAGTGGTGATATGTGGCCAACTGGCCCCACCCACCCACCCATTACAGACACTCACACACACACACACACACACACACTTACACACACACACATATAGCATATACATGCACGCAAACTCGCGTACACACACGGACATCATACGATCACACACGCAGACATAGACACACACACATGGTACGTGAACGCAAGCATACAGGCACACACACACACACAAACATGCACCCATATCATACCTGCACACAAGCAATCACACAGACACATACACACTCACACACACACACACACTCACACACACACACACACTCACACACACACACACACATATAGCGCACGTACACACACGCAAACTCGCGTACACACACGGACATCATACGATCACACACACGCAGATATAGACACACACACATGGTACGTGAACGCAAGCATACAGGCACACACACACACACACAAACATGCACCCATATCATACCTGCACACAAGCAATCACACAGACACATACACACACGTACACATAGTACATAGCACATAGTTATAGTACATACACGTTGGGTTGTGAGAGGATTTACTGTATCTGTGTGTGTTTGGTCTGTGGTGTATTTGGTCATGCACTATGTGTGTGTGTGTGTGTGTGTGTGTGTGTGTGTGTGTGTGTGTGTGTGTGTGTGTGTGCATGCAGATACTACTGTTTATATACTGTATATGTGCGTGTGTGGGTACATATGTGGAGGTATGACTTAGATGAGGTCGGCGTGTGTATGTGCAGCTAAGTGTGCGTGTGTGAGATACGTGCACTTATTTGTTGTTTTATTTGCGCCCGTCACTTCGACGGAGACCATCTGTGTGTCCATCTGTGGTCCAGTATGTTGTGTCTTTAGACGTGTCCTCACTAGCCCCGCATTAGCAGTGACATGCCGTGGCTAGTCATCTGCATGTGTGCATTTAGGTATGCGACATTTCCGCATGGTCTCGCATTGAGTGCTTTGCATGCGTTTTTACGGACACTTACGGGTTATTGATTCATGATTTGGTTTATTTTTGGGATGTTTAGTATTCGGACCCTCTCCTCTCCTCTCCCCCCTCTTCTCCCCTCTCCTCCCTCCTCCCCCTCTCTCCTCCTTTCCCACCTGTCCCCATTAAGTCCCAGTGGAGGGCTCTCCTCCTCTCGGAGTGTTGTTCTGCTCTCCTTCCTGATGGAGTCTTCAGATTCCTCAGCCTGATGCTGTGATTGCGATTATTCACTGTGATTAACAGATTATCGATTCGATTCGTGTTCTGTGCCGCCTAATCTTTCTAAAAACTAAAATAATGAAGCAATTGTTGAGTTATAGCACTTGGTCATTTGAGGCATTAGAGGCGTGCAAAATCTGATTTATGAATGTTTGTATAATTATTATAATCATCTTTTTATACATGAAATTGCAAGCAATGAGCTAATTGCAGAGGCCAAAATCATGACTTTGATTAATAAGCAATCAATGGTGCAGCCCTACTTCCAATCTTCACTCTCCTTTCCTCTCTTTGTTGGTTCTCTGCTCACACCCCTCCTTGCCTCCCCCCTCCTCCCCCGTCTCCCTTCTCCTGCCTTACATAAGCAACTTATCTCCATGTCATGCACAGTGTCAGGCACATTTACCTCCTAGCCCTGGTGTGTGTGAGTGAGTGTGCTTGAGCCTGTTGTGTGTGTGTAAGTGCATTTGCTTATACGTGCATGTGTCTGGTTATCGCATGTGTTCATTTCCATGGGGCCGCGCGTGTGTGTGTGTGTGTGTGTGTGTGTCTGCGCGAGCTCACAAGTGCGTCTCATCATATGTTTATGATGAGATGAATGAGCCTTTCTGTGCACCCTATGTCATCTGTTCCGGTCCCATCTGTGCAAATCTATTTCCAGGAATATTTATACGATATATATATATATATATATATATATAGATTCAAACCATGTCCAGAGGGGGATGGAAGAGGCCCTTAATAAACAGCCATATAAAAGTGTCAACAACCCTCACAACAACACTCACACACGCACATACACACACGCGCACACACACACACGGTCAAACCCACAAACACAATGACACACACACACACACACACTTCATCTGGAGAAGGCAATGTGTGGGCTCAGTGGGTCGGACGTTGGGCTCCTCCACGCTATGAAATACAGGTTTTAGCGGTGAGCTTAAACACCCATCAGCCCGACGCGTCCAATGGTCTCAGCGGTCCCATCGGCCTCGGCGGCCATGATAAACATTCCCCGCTCCGCGCGAGGAGATCCGTCGCGCGTCGGACACGACATCAGCGCCAGATTTATTGTCGGGAGTCAAGTGAGTTTATTCCCCATGATCCCGACGTTATCTATGACGTTGGCTATGACGTTAGCTACGACGTTAGCTATGACGTTGGCTATGACGTTAGCTACGGCGTTAGCTACGACGTTTGCTATGACGTTAGCTACGACGTTAGCTATGACGTTGGCTATGACGGTAGCTATGAAGGTAGCTACGACATTAGCTAGGAACGCGCGCGTCCTTGAGCGCGAAAGCTTATTACACAGATGCTTTTGTACCTCGTGTGGGGAGAACACGTCAGTCAGTCAAATAGACGTGGCCCGTGAAACAAAATCTATCACACGAGAGATTGAAGCCACACCAGGCTCGTGCGCGGAAATGCCTTTGTTCCCCCCGCCAAGGTCTCCGCCCGACGCGGCCGTGAATTCAATAGCCGCCGTTGGGCGACAACAACAACAACAACAACATCTTGTGATTTTCATTTCTATCTCTTATATCAAAACAATAAATCGCGGCGGGCCGACAAGGATTATCGCCCAAGGAGATTAACAGCCGGGCGCGGCCCCATCAGCGCCAGGCCATCGCCGTGGCGACACGACACGAGACGAACGCTTATCCAACTCGCGGTTACTGGAGTAGCCGCCCCCCCCCCCCCCCCCCCCCCCCCCCCCCCCCCCTTGACTGGTATCCTTTAATAGAGGCTATCCATAAGCTAACGACGCCGCCTGACTTATGGCACTCTGTTTCAATCAAAGGACAACAACATCGACCTGCGGGATTTTTTTCAAACGCTTCTCCTCCTCCTGCTGTGAATGGATAGTCGGCGGTGCGCTAACCGCCATCCCTGCATGTCTCCCCCCCCGGGATAACATTGAGGGGGGGGGTTTATCCCGTGAAAAGGGCAGAGAGATGGGGGAGTCGGAGGGCCAAAGCTGTTCCTTCCCTCCCCGATAATGAGAACGCCGAGGATGAGCGATGTCTCCTCTCAGACGCGGACGGCGCTCGGCGTTCCCCCGGCACGAGGACAGAGGGGCTCAGCCCGTCCCCCCGCCCCGCCCCCCCCCCCCCCCACCGCCCCGACTCAACTGTCGGCCTGTCATCATCGGGGGAACGTCCGTGAAGGAAAAAGAAATGGAAGCACGATGAGACGATGAGAAGCGTTGAATAGCGCTCACCCGTCGTCACGCTCTGGCTAGAACCGTCCGGGAAGCACTTTGAGATTCGACCCTCAAGCTTCGATGTTACTCGGTTCGCGTGGTTTTTCTTTCGTTGACTCTTGAGAACTAGAGAGAGAGAGAGAGAGAGAGAGAGAGAGAGAGAGAGAGAGAGAGAGAGAGAGAGAGAGAGAGAGAGGCGGGGAACTTACGAGTTACAAAAGGACCGGAGGTCAGATTTGAAGCCGACTTGCTCCCGGGTGCTTTGTTAAAGGCGTTTGTGTTGCACTCCGAAACTATTTTATAATCGCCGCGCCTGAACTGCGTGAGCCACCGTGAACCTGGAACGGGTGTGATGCCGGCCCTCACCTCGCCCGCGGTTCAGCCGGTCAATTTGTCACATTTTGCGCGCCTC
>JAXIVH010000197.1:161172-163672 GCA_036785325.1 Urophycis tenuis | reverse complement strand
CATTTTGTCTCCGCTGCCGTGTGTCTGTATCGCCGAGTTTTAATTGTAAATTCCTCCCCCTTTTATAACGGTGACAATCACAACAGAGTGCTTTTGTGAAGATGAATAATAACTTAGTAATTGTGCGCTGGAGCCCTTCAAGGTTCCTGCATTAGCGGTGGGTTGAACTAGAGTTTGCTCCGCACAGATTCCGGTCCATTCCTCACACTCTCCTCCCTGAACCGCGTACAGATAGGAATGGGTTGTGTCTATCATGGTTTTATTTTTTTATTTTTTTGTACTTTCAAGATACAATTTGCAGACCGAAATGTCCTATCTCAGGCTCTCAGGAACATGCACAAAGAAGAGGAGTTTCTTACACACACACACACGCACACGCGCGAACACACACACACACACACACACACACACACACACATGCACACACACATACACACACACACACATACACACACACACACACACACACACACACACACACACACACACACACACACACACACAGAGGCATAGGGCCTTTGTAATTTTGCCTTCAAAAAGAAACATGTTGCTATTATGGGCTGATATGTTAAGCCGACCAACCGGTGCTGTCGTCTAACACAAAACAATTGAACTGAAGAGGAAGTCTTGTTTATTACAGTTGATTTAGTGTGTGCGTGTGTGTGTGTGTGTGTGTGCGTGTGTGTGTGTGTGTGTGTGTGCATCTCCATGTGTCTGTGAGTGTGTGGGTGTGTGTGCGTGTGTGTGTGCGCGTGCATGCCTGCATTTACAGTGTGATAAAGGAAGGACAGACAATGGGATGCTGAAAAGATGATGGGTTTTTCTATTCATCCTGAGGACATGACATGATTAGGATCTCCATAGCCAATCGGACGTTCACCATGGCTGTTTGTCCCGCCTTTGCCTCTGCACCTGATAGGCTGGCCGGTTCTTTGGCGAGGTTGATGGCTCCGTGATGACGACGCTGATCAGGATGGGCATGTTCAAAAGGTAACTAAACTGTTTTCCTTATTCTCTTTGTGTTATTATTTATCTTTATTTACTCATACATCCACTGAGACCAGTGTCTCCTCATCAACAGTGCCCTGGGTACTTCAAAGAAGGAGGAAAACAACAATACATCATAAAACGAATCAATTGAAACAATTACACTTTTCCGATGAAAGGTCCATTAAAAAGTCTAGGCAAAAAAAAAGAAGAAAAAAAAAGATGTCCAAAAGGCACAAGCGAGTCCCATCTTGCATGGACCGCCTGTGATTCATGCTAAGGGTTTTGGGGGGGGGGGCGGCGCGGAAAAAAAAACACCCAGAAGTCTGAATAGATTTTAGTGTCCGTCCGATGAGATGGCATCCTCCTGCATGGTGGTTAACGGGAGCGGATGGACCAGACTCTGCGACTCCCTCGTTACCACCCACCCCCCGACACACACACACACACACACACACACACACACACACACACACACCCCCGTGGTGCGCGTGTGTGTCCGGGTGGGCGCTGCGGCGATGGGGGCCGGCTGACTGATCACTGGTCCTGGCAACACGGCCGCCACCGCGTACAGTCTGTCTTTGGTTCGGCGAGAGACAAGCTGTCAGTTTCACAGTGAGGCCATGAGTGTGTGTGTGTCTTCGTCGGAGATACCCAGCAGGGGAGGGGGAGTTTGTGTGTGTGTGTGTCGGGGGGGGGGGGGGCACGAATATGCTCAAGGTCCGTCTGTGCGTGACTAGCAAGGGAGATGAATTCACAAAGTTTAGGAGCGAATTGTGCTGGGTTTTTTTATGACGCCGGTGTCTCCGGAACCGTAAACAGACACCACAAAAATACAGTTTGCCGCCCTCGTATCCGCCGCGCCCTCAAAATAACAGTTTGGAAACAATGGCGTCGCTCTGTTTTTTCCCCTGGGCAGTGGGGGGAAAATCACTTTGTCCTCATTGTCAATTTGTTGTCCTCCCCACCTGACCCACTTCTCATTCATTGAGCCTTTTGGCGAGGCACTAAAAATACCCGGACTCACGTCCGTCTGAAACAAGGGCGGCTCGGTGAAAACAGCATCTGATACGCCCAGCCAAGACACAAGAACCCCGGGTTGTTCTTCATAATCTTGACAACACACCCCCTCTGTGGTTGTAATTACAGGCATATAATACGACTATGCTAATATATGCAAATGGACTCACAGTGGTGAGTAAGGAACGGCAGAGTGTGTGTGGGGAGGGGAGGTATTTTCAAGCTTCGTTTTGATGCAATCATGTCATTATTAATGTGGCTAGAGTTGTCGAGATGCTACTCAGCGGGTAGTATGTTGAACTTGACTTGACGGGGAAGTATAAATAATACGTACATCATGTATATATATATTTCATTACATCTCTATATATGTGCATATAAAATCCCAGTGAGTCATGCTTTGAAACGGGTTCATATTAAAATAAACAGAGAGCAGAAGGCAATAGTCCATATTGCACAGATAGCACAGATTTAGATAACAGATACTGACTTA
>JAXIVH010000197.1:41172-156172 GCA_036785325.1 Urophycis tenuis | reverse complement strand
GTGCGTGTCTATGTGTGTGCAGGATGTTCGTGGTGCAGCAGGTTCCAGAGAGCAACCTGCTGATGCTGGTGGTGCAGGCCGACTGTGACTGCTCCAGGCAATACCCTCCAATCACCATGGAGCCCATGGAGGTCAAATATATCCTTCCTGTTTGTTTGTTTGTGTGCGCGTGCGTGTGCATGTGTGCGTGTGTGTGTGTGTGTGTGTGCGTGTGTGTGGACTCACTGGGGCAGCTCCTCCGTGGGTATTGATTTGCGCGAAAGGTTACTCGGGACACTGTGTGTCGTGGGCGGAGAGGATAACTTTTTCACAGCTATTACGGGCTGAATGTACTTTTTCCGGTCAATGCGCCACAGGCTCCAACCCACCTGTGGCTCTGTACTACCATTCACAGGGAGACTTCTCTCAGATCCCAGCACGGAGGTTGAGCGAATGAAAGAACATCGGGTAGACTCGACTGCAATTACAATGACTGAAGTGTATGTGTGTCGGGGTTTGGTAACGAAGCTTCATTCAGTCACTGTGCAGATCTAACCAAGGATGATGTCAGAGTAAAATAGGATATGATGCAACGTGCACGAGAATGCCCCGCTCCCCTGTGAAACAACCCCCTTTCAATTCTGTTGCGAAAAAGCGTGCGACAGGTGAGTTGGCGGTAACTCTTCACCGGGTAGGCGAGCTAGTCACCGCGTCAGCCAATCAGAGGTCAACGCGCACGGTATAGCACTATAGTAACCTATGAGCGTTGTTGGGGGTCTGGGCACTCACGCCGACAAACAAATATTTACAATACACACCTGGTAGAAATGAACTCCCGCTTTAAGGCGGAGGGACCTCGAGGTGATGGGAATGAGCGTCTCTCTCTCCGCGTCTCCTTCCTTGACCTCCGCCATACATAACGCCTCGGTGAAGTGCGACAGAATGAGGTCGCAGAAGGTCCGCCGGCGCCCGGAGTCCTGCCACGCCTACCATCACCAGGTCAGACCCCCCCCCTGTGAGCGTGTGTGTGTGTGTGTGTGTGTGTGTGTGTGTATGTGCGTGCGACACGTGCGTGGGTGGGTGCGTGCGTGTGCGTGGCTTTCATAATTGGGAGAATCGTTTTGGACCACTGTCGTCATCATTGGATCAGTGGGACACAGCACACAAAGCCCTGACCATTGACGTCAATGGTCCGACGGTTTTGTGTGTTGGACGGTTTTTGGGGGTGAAAATGTTTCCTTTTTAATCTGTTTAGTCAATCGAGGAGAGGCTTTAATCAAAAGCAATTTAGCGTAAACTCGGATACATGTCCTTCATTACGGAGCGGGCCGGGGATAGATATTGTACTCAAGGACGCCTCCAGGTAGGCTGCACACAAGGGGAGATCAATACCCGGTGGCTTCAGGGAGGATGGGAGGATGGGGGTCAAACTCCCCCCCGCCCTGCCCAGACACCTGCTTTAGGGCACGACTTAATCCGTTTTTTCCTCCTGTGTTCACAGGAAAACGCCAAGGACTGCGGCGGAGCCTGCGTCATCTCTCTGTCCATGTCGCTCTTCCTCGCCTGTCTCTCCTCATCGTCGCTGTTATCTCGATGACCAGGGGGGGGGGGGGGGGGGGGGGGGGGGCCTTCGTCGTCTCGTTGCAGGGGGTTTTGGTGGCGCGCCGATGACGGCTCACACACACAATGGACCCCTTTTACATTGCAGGGTCCCGTGGTTCCTCTCACCGCGGGGGGTGAAACAACTGAACCGTCTCCGTGGCTACACACACTTCCTGTCCAGCGGTGCAGGAAGCGGCCATCGGTCGAAGATTGAGACAGTGACTTGAATGCACGCGTGGAGGCTCAGAGGCGATCAGACGTACAGGCGGCAGTGGCCATTGCAGGACGCTCAGGTCATCCAGGGGGGGTTTACATATTGTCCAATCAGCAACAATTTTGCCTCTTGCCTCTTCCTGGAGGACGCGATGCGGGAAGCGTGTTTGTTTTACGATTTTATTGGCTGTTGTTTTCAGTTACTTTTGCGTAACTTGGTGGTCACAAGGGCTGGGAGCTCAGTGAGTGGGATTCTAAATTCCTTTTTTTTTTTTTTTGTCTTTAATAGTGGTACTGTAGTTGTACGGCCATACACCTCAGATATGACGACGATATTGGCAAGGGCTTTGGATGACACGTGGTTAAAGGGTAAAGGGGGCATTTCAGCAGATGCTTTTGTCCAAAGCGACTTACAGTCAGTACGTTTGTGGGGTTTGACGTGTGGACAGTTGGAGGAGGAGGGGGGATCAAGGGGATCGAACCGCCGACCCTAAGGTTAGCGGACGACCCGCTCTGTCCACCCTGTCCACCCGCTCTCCCTACTGAGCTACTGCCGCCCCTGGTTAGCAGCAAAAATAAATAAATCTACATGTAATTATTTACACAAAAAAATCCCTTTAGAAATGTTGCTGTCTGTCAAAATGTCTGTCTGTGTGTCAGTGTGAACATAATGAGATGGCAGTGGGGGGAAATGTATGGTGACGACATTCCAGATAGTGAAAACCCTGTAAAACCTTTGTAGAAAAAATATTTTATCTTCTACTGAAAATATATGATAATTTACATTTCTACTACCCCAAATGCAATTATTTTTTTCTACATCTGAGCTGCACTGAATTTACTTTGAATTGAATTTACTAAGACCAACAGTGGCTCAAAACATCTATTGGATTCACGTGACTATTATAATTGTGGAGCAGTTTTTGTTGTAAATACAACTCTGATTCTGATTGCACTCATTCGTTATTGTATGTCTACTTGCATGTTTTCAACTTTTTCAGTGATTTTGGGCTACAAGTGGCTATCTTTAAAAAAAAAAAAAAAAAAAAGAATCATGAGATTTTGTATTCACACCTATTTTGATTTTGCATGCATTCAGGATGATCTGATTTCACTCTTAATTGATCAGGAATTGTGTGTGTGTGTGTGTGTGTGTGTGTGTGTGTGTGTGTGTGTGTGTGTGTGTGTGTGTGTGTGTGTGTGAGAGCGAGTGAGAGAAATGGAAGTGCATGTGCGCGCGCATGTGTTTACGCTTGTGTGTGCATGTGCGTATGTGTGTGTGTGTATGTGCTAGTGCACGTGTGTGCGTGTGTGTGTGTGTTGTGCAGCAGGTCATCCTGGCGTTGCATAATGTAAACCTTCTGTGTCTTGCTGAGAATACGAAAAAACAATGTATCTCTTATTGCACCGCATTGTATCATTTTACCTGTATGCAATTATTTGATTCCTGTAATCAAGAGTAAATTGGTTCCCATACTTTTGGCTGTGTTGTGTTTGGTTTTTGTGACATATGAGCTGTTTAACATTCATTATTCATGCCAATACCCAGGAACTCAATTAGGAAATACCACATTCAGCAACATGCTCAACAACAACAAACAAGAGCTACGTGCTTTACTTCATGAATTAGACTTGAAACCAACTAATGCTTAAAGAAATGTGTGACCTTCTGGTCTTCCCTTTTCTCAACAGATACGTATTATCTGTTGGTAGTGTCCCTTGGCAACCACATAATTGAAATACATGGTTTTACCTAAGATGGTATTTTTTTATCCTCAATCATATTGTTCAGGGGATTTTTTTAAGTCCAGGTAAGATATTATTGCTAAGTTATTATATGATGACAAAGGTATTATGAATATAGCTGCAGGCAGCAATGCAGGGTGTTCTTAATACATGTAGTGAACTTAACTTGTGAGTTGGGAGTCTTAATGGATATATGTAATGGACCCTCCATGTTATGTTCTCAAATTATCAAATATAGTGACAAAATAGACACATTGACTTGTACTGTGGCTGAGCATTTACCGCTGTTCTAAGAAATGTGTATTGCCACAGTCCCCCCACTGTCCATTAGTTCATATCATGACTGAATAACTTGTTCTCCATGCCAGCAAAGGCTCTATGAATAGTGAGATAAGTGTAGCACAAAAATAAATGTTGTTTAGGCTAGACAGAAAGACAAATAGGCTTTGTGATGGGAAATGAACCCACAGGCCTTTTTCTGCTTATCATTCCTGTGAGCACTCATACTTGTTGAGCACTTACACTACATGCAAGTTATCTGATTTGTGTACCTGTTTTTCTCTATATTTTCAATGCATGATTTATATACTTGTTGTACTTGTACACTCTATGCATGAATACCTGGGCACAACCCAAGTGGCGGGCCTCTCGTTTGACCAACACTCACCCAATTCCACTGTGAACGTGACACGCCACTCATGATGATTGCATGACGCAGGCCTCGACCCCGTGCCCACAGCTGTTTGGTTAACGGGAATATCTCTCTGAGTTGTCTCGAGGCCACGGGAAGGAGCCGAGACTCTGTTTTCGTCTGGTAGAGTCTATCCCTATCTTCAGTCGTATTTCAGTATCTCTCCAGGGTCAAGCTGAGATCTCCAGAGACCCACCATATGTACCCTCAGAGTTGTTTACCTCGGGCGCTTAACATAGCAGCCCACTGCTCCAATGCGGTGGTCAAACGCAGAGAACACATTTCGTTCCCATATCTAAAAAAAAAAAATACTGAGAATGACCAAAGTTGAATCTAATCTAATCTAATCTATAAAAGGTGCCTGCCAACAATACTTGGCACGCATTTCTGAGAAAGCTGTATCAAGTATATTGCTCTCTGTTGAACTGTGCCTGTTCACTTGTTAACAACTGATTATAAAAATATATATCTTTTGGTTTAATCAACCACCTAGGTTGATTTTATTCAGCGCTCACTGTCGTTTCCCGTACTGGTGCCCCCTTCTGATGGGATTCGTTTTTTACCTCAACAGCTTTGTGTCAGTAAAGTAAATAGTTAGGTTAATGTGTTCATAGTTATGGCTTTTGGACTTTGTTTTTTTCCCCAGTCAGCAAAATTATGTGACGTCATCATACCAGTAAAGCAAATTCTATAACGCTGGCAGGGTCATTAGTCTTCTCCAAAGATTGATGCAGATGTTTTCCACAGGCTTCATGGCCTATACACGTATTCGATGTGCACTTAATAGCAGAAAAATATACATTAATTTCTGAACTGCTGATCAGCTCCTAACTTTTTTTTTTGTATAACAAACATCTTACTACATTAACTCATCACCATATAGGATGATTGTCCACACTCTCCCAGTGCCATGGCACTCTAGATGTCCCTGGCACTAGGTCACTCTGTACAGGCTCCAACCCCTGGTTCATTCTCTGTGTTTTGCCCAGTCGTAACAAAGCAACCTTTGTCATCGTGAATTGGTTTTATTTAAGTATCAGGCGTTGGCAACAAACAACACAAAACATCCTGAGCAGCAAAGGCATGCAAAGGCATGTCATTGTGCAACATGCATAAATACACGCCACCGCAGGGGGCGCTGGTGAGCGGTCCGTCCTCGTCGAGAGGCTGGTTGTACCAGACTAGACTCCATAGGCTCCCCACCGCACGGCGGAGAAGGCGGCGCGGAAAATGGCGGACGGTGTCGACCACATCGATATCTACGCCGACGTAGAGGAGGAATTTACACAGGTATTTTTGAAGAGTTGCTTTACTGAAGCGGGCAATGGTGTGTTACGAGGTCCATTATTTGCGTTGTTTGGGTGAATTGAAATCGTGTGCGTATGGTGCGCTGTCGACCAGACGTCACCCACTGGTGTAGGCCGCCACGGGCGTTTTATCCTCAGACATTTTTTATTCATTTGGTGTGGAAATCGCGAGATACGGTCGATTCGTGGCAAAACGCGCTTTAAAGAGCGCATACGGGTGTGATTGCATGGCGGAACAAGGCTGCCGCAGAAGAAAGACGTCCGTATTTATGTTGTGCTAGGTCCTGCTTCGTTGAAGGCCTACGGTGCTGCAGCGTGGCCGCCTGTTGTGGCGGGCTGGTGCTCCATTGTTGTTAGCCTCCGAGCTAACAGCCGCGGACTAGCTTAGTGGAGGAGTCCATGCTGAGTGTTTTATTTATGGAAACCAGGGATTATGCAAAAAAAGTCACTGGTGCTGTTTTTACCCACTCTTCTGTTGCACACTGCTCCATGAAGCTGTACTTTGGCCACATTTTTTGAGTCGTTGTTTATGCTTCACTTTTCCGGACACACCCCCGCCTAAGCCATAAATGACACATTTTAATCTCTAACACAGTATGACCTGTGTTACTTTCGTTACTTGATGACTTGGTTACATGGATGGCGATTCTGCTTGAAAGTAGTTTTATTTACTTTGTAGCACTGATCAATAATTGTGAATCTAGTCCAAACTTCCTTATAGTCGAGGCTTATGGCGTTATAACATTGTTTGGTATCTGCTTACCTGAACTTCTATCCTAAATTATTGCATTTTCTTATTGAAAAATGTATATAGTGAAACGACCAGCTATCCACGTGTTAAGGGATTACCAGAGTAACTTGCAGCCATTTGGTCAGTGTAAAAGTTAACACAGAAAAATAATGAGATATTGGCAGGAAGTTTTTGGAACAAATATATGTATATATAAGGGCACTTATTTCCTATGTATTCATCAATCGTCGGGCCATATTAATTTAAACCCAGCAAAACGTGTCTCAGTAAGCAAATTGAGAATTTGACCCACAGCATAAAGCAATCCCAGACAATGTCATACATGCTACAATGACTTCTATTACCAGCAGCTCAGCTTTTATGTTTAAAAAATGTGTACACAAATACAGTAATTTACCATATACCCTGGTGAAATATCGTATGAAAACATAATACCACTCAAGCATAATAGGTACTAATACTGTCTCATCTCAAACATAAATAAAAGGTGCCATTTATCAGACGCTTTTGTCCAAAGCGACTTACAATCAGTACATTTGTGGGGTTCGACATGTGGACAATTGGAGGAAAGGGGGGGGGACCCGCTCTGTCCACTGAGCCACTGCCGCCCCCAAACATGGATATTTCTTGTGCAATGTCCTATGCTTAACGTGAGGATACATCTCCTCATATCACGCCCCTCACCTTGCCCTTTACGCGGCAAAGACGTGGGTTGTACTTTCATAGTAACACTAACAAATACTTCAAACGCTCCCATTCCCATAACGCTTCTGTGCACCATCTTCCCCATGTGTCGTCCGTCAGGAAACGGACTACCCTGTTCACGAGCAGATCGACCTCTACGATGACGTCATATCCCCCTCGGCCAACAACGGCGACGCCCCCGAGGACCGGGACTACCTGGACGCCCTGCCGGCGCCGGGCGGGGCCGAGGGCGGCAAGAGTGCCCCGCCCAACGTGGTCTACACCTACACGGGCAAGCGCATCGCCCTGTACATAGGCAACCTCACATGGGTATGTCCCTCCGGAGTCTGCCGTGGTGTCACCATGTCCGACAGCGTGTGTGTCGTTTGTATGTTTTCTAAACGCGTCATGCCGAGCCATGTGTAGTGGTGCGCAGATGCTGGGTACGCGACTGACGTCTGTTGTTCATTATGTTTGCCAGCCCCGAGTCCACGCCACGTGCAGTGCGGCTGGACTTTACATTTCTGTTGAGGCCGGAGGGTCAATAATGCAATGGCTTATTGATTAGCCGGTGTTGTATTTGACCGGGGAACGAGCGCCGCCGTTTGTCCAGTGACTGTCATGGCGTTGGGTCTTTTGGGACTGTTATGCGGCCACGTGTCTCGACACATGCCTTTTCTCCCCCGCCCACAGTGGACAACAGACGAGGACCTAACAGAGGCCATCCGGTCGATAGGCATCACAGACGTCCTTGAAATCAAGTTCTTTGAGAACCGCGCCAACGGCCAGTCTAAAGGGTGAGTCCTCGTTGGGTACTTTTTGCAGAACGGCGTGGCCTTGGTGGCACGCCAGTATATAAACTTCTCTGTTGCACTTCTCCAAACTTCTTGAAACTTCTCGACCTGTTGCGTGTCTACAACATCAACATTGTGCTCTCTTCCTGTCTTCCTCTCCCAGGTTTGCGTTGGTGTGCGTGGGCTCGGAGGGCTCGTCCCGGAAGCTGATGGAGCTGCTGTCGAAGAGGGAGCTCCACGGGCAGAACCCCATCGTCACGCCCTGTAACAAACAGTCCCTCAGCCAGTTCGAGATGCAGTCAAGGAAAAGTAAGTGGAGATCCATGGTCCGGCGTGGCACAACTAGAGACGGCTCCCGGGAAATCACCCCCCCTTTTTTTTTTTTTTTTCAAAGGCCCCGAGGTGCGGTAAAAAAATCGAGATCGGCAGGTTTGTGACCAAATGGAGGCGATTGGTGCGGCTTGTGCAGGGGGGGGCGCCGCTCGGTGAAACGAGTGAGACTTTCCCCCTGCATGCCCACCGCCTGCGATCGGTCGACAAAGCCACGCGAATGATTGCGTCTCCCCTCGCTGTGACTTGGGTTGTTAAATGATAAAATGTCTCACAAATAACAGCCGTAACAGCAGTATTGTGCCCTGTCTGAATTTGACTCGTCCCAGGGCAGTTCTGTGGACTACGAGAACGGGCAGGCTTTGTTGTAAGCACATTGGGGCCTTAATGTTCACACTGTGAAGGCGAAAGCTTACTACTGCCGTTCGCAGAACTTGAAATGGGCTGTACTCAAGTGTGATTTCCCGGGCCATCTCTATTGGCATGCGTAGCTCTGTTGGCCGCCATAAAAAAAAAATAAATAAAAAAAATCTGCCCTCCACTAAAATGGATGCAGGATGTGCACAAGATGGCGGCCCGGCTACGCGTGTCGGTGTTGAACGCGGCGGCACGCTCCGAGAACGTACATGCACGTTAGTTTTGTTTTCTCCCCTTTTGGCCCCCCAGGCACCCAGTCGGGCCAGATGTCGGGGGAGGGCAAGGCCGGCCCTCCCGGAATCGGCCCTCGCGGCGGCTTCCCCATGGGGGGCCGCGGCAGAGGCCGGTTCCCCGGACCCCCCGGCTCTGGCGGAGACCGCTTCCCCGGACCCATCGGCCCCGGGGGCCCGCCACCACACTTCCCCGGTGAGTGCTTTGCCCCCGTTCCGGGTCCAGGGGCTTAAGCCGCGGGCCGCGGCCTGACGATGAACAGTTCCCGTGTGCCGAGAGTTTTCTGGGCGTGTGGTTCGAGGGTCGAGTCCCCATGGATACACTTAAGATTGTCTTTGGTGTCCAGAGAAGAAATGGTTCAAAAGCCCCTGATCTAGCTAGTAGTGCTCCGGCAAAATAAATGGATTGTAGTTTGTTGCCGGTGTTAATCTCAAAATAAATACGACGTGCAAGTACATGAGGGTCCTGTCGCAAAATGTATCAAGATGTCTCCCTGCATCAAGTGTCTTTTCCTTTTGCTCACGAGATGTCGGTTATCGCCCCATTTTCACCCATTCACTAAATTTCCGATCTATTCGTGGATGCATTTTAAAAGATTCCGTCTTTGTAAAATACATCACTTTAACTCTTTTCCTGAGCTGTAAGGCATTAGACACTACTACTCACTGCATGGCTGCCCTGACCTGGACTAGTTCCTGCTCTACCTTTCCTATTTTCCCACCATTTCTTCCCCCTCTCTCTTTTATGCCTGTTGTACTCGCTACTATCTTGGTTACTCCCACTACTGTCTTGGTTACTACCACTACAATCTTGGTTACTACCCACTTCTGTCTTGGTTACTAACACTACAATCTTGGTTACTACCCACTACTGTCTTGGTTACTAACACTACAATCTTGGTTACTACCCACTACTGTCTAGGTTACTACCCACTACTGTCTTGGTTACTACCCACTACTGTCTTGGTTACTACCCACAACTCTCTTGGTCACTACCAACTACTGTCTTGGTCACTACCCACTACTGTCTTGGTCACTACCAACTACTGTCTTGGTCACTACCAACTACTGTCTTGGTTACTACCAACTACTGTCTTGGTTACTACCAACTACTGTCTTGGTTACTACCAACTACTGTCTTGGTTACTACCAACTACTGTCTTGGTTACTACCAACTACTGTCTTGGTTACTACCAACTACTGTCTTGGTTACTACCAACTACTGTCTTGGTTACTACCAACTACTGTCTTGGTTACTACCAACTACTGTCTTGGTTACTACCCACTACTGTCTTGGTTACTACCCACTACTGTCTTGGTTACTACCCACTACTGTCTTGGTTACTACCCACTACTGTCTTGGTTACTACCCACTACTGTCTTGGTTACTACCCACTACTGTCTTGGTTACTACCCACTACTGTCTTGGTTACTACCCACTACTGTCTTTGTTACTACCCACTACTGTCTTTGTTACTACCCACTACTGTCTTGGTTACTACCACTACTGTCTTGGTTACTACCACTACTGTCTTGGTTACTACCACTACTGTCTTGGTTACTACCACTACTGTCTTGGTTACTACCACTACTATCTTGGTTACTACCCACTACTCTCTTGTTTACTACCCACTACTGTCTTGGTTATTACACACTACTATCTTGGTTACTACCACTACTGTCGTGGTTACTACCACCACCATCTTGGTTAAAGGAGAGGCGGGTCTTTGTAGAGATGCTAGCTTAGGGTTGCTCTTCTTTCCCCTAATCCCGTTAATCATTTTCTTGGCTCGTCGCTGATTGGCCGGAGCGGAGCCCCTGTGCCCCCTTCACCGGGATCGGCCATCGCGGTGGCCCGGCATCGAAGTAAAGGGGAGTTGTGATTTGGTGTGCTTTCTTCCCCTCCCCATTAGGCTCAGGGATGAGACCAGATGGCCCTCTGATGGACATGAATTTCAATCCCTTCGTGCCAGGGGGGAGGGACGGGAACTGGCGACCCAGAGGTGAAACGCCTCCACTGATAGATCGCTCCGATCGCTTCTCTCCTCGCCGTCTGCACCCACGGCGGACACCCCGTTAAAGAGATTTTAGAGACCATTTGAATGCCCGAGTGGAGTGATCCTCAAGTTGGATTCATTACCCAGTGCTCTGCATTCTAGCCTTTATTGATTTGAAGTTAAACGATTATGGTAATATGTTAATACGTTTTCACACGTCTGCCGCCCCCCCTCCGCAACCCCCACCTCAGCTCTTATTTGCGAATAGCTCTTATATTTCACAGACGGCTCTTCTATCAGACCCTAAAAGACTGCCATCCAGTCCCCAGTATAGCGTCGGCTTAATGGCTGCCTCAGGAACGCAGATCACAGACACTGCTTACACATTTATGCACTTGGCTCCTGTATGAATGTGTTTTGGTGAAAGCGTGTCTATGGCGACGGATGCATGTGCATGTCTCGAACCCAGAACAGCGTGCAGTGGGAGCGCGCCAACCAGTTTGCGTGTGCCGTCGGTCCACGCCACGAATGCATTTCGCGTTCACATGCTCATCAGACTCATTGCTCTTCCTTGTTTTCCATGTACATGTCGTTTTTCATGGTCGTCATTCCACGTGTCTACATTGTGCAGTTGAATTATGTTTGTAACTATTGTTAACACCATCAACACCGTTTACATTGTGCAAATCTTTCATGATCTTCGAATGGAGACAAACCACAGTTTTAACAAAACCCAATTCGATGTTAACACCACTTGGAGTTCTTGAATAGAAGCATGAGACCCAAATCTGGAACTCGAAATGGTTTACGGGGGCGCTACAGTCTGTGTTATTCTATTAACATGTGACTTTGTGGTTCTGTCTGCAGGTGGCATGCAGGGTCCACCTCGCCCACCACCAGGCCCGCCCGGTCCGCCCGGACCCCCGGGGCCTCCGCCCCCAGGACAGGGTCTGCCCCCTCCCCTCTCAGGGCCACCCAACCGCAACGATCGCCCCCCTCCCCCCGTCCTGTTCCCCGGCCAGTTTGTCCAGCCCCCCATGGGACCCATGCCCCCTGGCCCTCCTCCCCCTGGCTACGGCCCTCCCCCCGGACCCCCGCCTCCCCAGCAGGGACCCCCGCCCCCGGGCCCCTTCCCTCCGCGCCCCCCGGGCCCCATCGGACCCCCCATGGCCCTGGCCCCGCCTCCCCACATGCCCGGACCCCCGCCGGGCGGACCCCCTCCGGCCCCCCACGTCAACCCCGCGTTCTTCCCCCCGCCCGGCAACAACAACATGCCCCCCAACGACAACAGAGGACCCCCAGGGCCCAACGATCCCTACGGCCGCCCGCCACCCTATGACCGGGACTACGGAGGCCCTGGTGGAAGGTAGGCTGGTGATGGCGCTCACGCTATGTAGGCCTCATTCAAAGTCATTTTGAAGTGTATAATTAGAAATGTGAATTCACTGAATGTTTGTGTGCGTCGTGTTTACAATCGGGTGTTCATTTTGGGACTGGATTTGTGTCGATCTCTCGATTCCCCATGGCGGCCTCATAATGGTTTGTTGCACGCTCGGTTTGACTCTGCCGCTCCGTCCTCCGCAGGGAGATGGAGGTGTCGCGGACCCCACTGAGCGAAGCGGAGTTTGAGGAGATCATGAACAGAAACAGAGCAATCTCCTCCAGCGCCATATCCAGAGCCGTGTCTGACGCCAGCGCCGGTAAGAGACGAGACGTTTCCCACAAGCACACACACACCGACGACGCACGCTCCCGAAGGTGTAAAAGCAAACCTTAGCATCCCGGACCAAACGAGTTAGTGACGCAAAATGGGAATGGACGGCATTTCTGGCATCTGGCCACGCGATTATCGCCGGACGTCATTCATCGAGTACAAATGACAAACATTGACCGCTTCACTCATTCAAATATTTGCTTCATGGGTAATCATCAAATTAATGATTGTTTGTCTTGGCTGCTTATCAGATAACGCAAGCGGATTTATGACATCACTTTGGTCTCCGGTCTACAGCCCTCACTTGTGGTGATCGTGCACATTTTCAAAAGCGTTTAGATTAATTGAAAGAGGAAATAATTGTTTGTTGCAGCCCTGTTCCAAATCACATTGACAGGGCTGTGTAATGGCAATCGTCCAGCCACCACATGACCATCTCTCCTCTTCCCTAATCAATTGCGGCCCCCTAAGTGTCCCTTTGTGTTTTCCCTTTTGTGTTTAGCGGACTATGGCAGTGCCATAGAGACCTTGGTGACTGCCATCAGTCTCATAAAGCAGTCTAAAGTGTCCGCTGACGACCGCTGCAAAGTGCTCATCAGCTCACTGCAGGACTGCCTCCATGGCATTGAGTCCAAGAGCTACGGCTCTGCCAGGTAATACACTCTGCTGAGTATGAAGTCTGCGCTCTACGTCCCATTTTTATTACATTGATATACCAAAGTGTTGGCGTCGACATCGCCAATAGTTGTTAGACTTGTGCGTGCATTGTGTGCAGGTTTTCACGTTCGCTAGAGATAAATGTTGGACGTTCAATCAATGCAACTACTTTTGTGTGGATACTTTAGATTTTTTTTTGCAAATGCTGTACTAACGTGATGCCTGACTAAAGGAAAAACAAGTCTTCTTAACTTTCATTCACAGTGCCCACACATCTTTTTCTTTTGACAATGCCAGACGAGAGCGCTCCCGGGAACGCGACCACAGCCGGTCCCGGGAGAAGAGCCGCCGGCACAAGTCCCGCAGTCGCGACCGCCACGAGGACTACTATCGCGAGCGGAGCCGCGAGCGAGACCGCCACCGGGAGCGCGACCGGGACCGCGACCGCGAGAGGGAGCGCGAGAGGGAGTACAGGCACCGCTGAGGAGCAGGACAGGGTAGGCGAGAGAGAGCGAGAGGTGTGTACCACCATGAGACGTGCCGCCGCCCGCCCCCCCCCCCCCCCTTTTTTTTTTTTTTTTCTTTCTCCGTGTCGCTCCCCTTCTTTTCTTCCATTCCAGATGTGTTTCTCTCTTGGTTTTGCGCGCCCCGGCGCCGGCGACCACAGCCTCTGTCCCTCCTCAGCACTTAGTCTGTAGGCGACCGCGGGCGCTTTTTGTCTTGCGGCCCGGCGCCGCGGCTCTTAAGCTAGCCCCGCTCGTCGCTTCTTTGCTTGCGCACCTCGAGCCCGCCCCCCTCAAACCCCACCCCCCCCCACCCGAGGCCCCCCGGGCTCGCCGCCGCGTAAACGTAGATGCGTCGCGGCGGCGTTGGCCGCGGGTTCGCCGGAGTCGCGCCAGCGCGCCGACATCCGGGCGACGAGTCGGGTGTTAGTCATGGAACGGGTCGGTCCCGGGTTCGATTCGGCCGTCGCGTGGTTTGGGAGAGGTGCGCAAGCAAAGAAAGACTTGAGAGGACGACGTGGCTCAAGGTAAGTCTAAGGTAAGTCTTGCTTGTACCATATCCATGGTCTTTCTGTATGTCCAGAATGTTTTGGTTATTTATTGCAATGTGTCATGTATTTGTTGCCGTTTTCTAAAATTTCTTGACTGATGAACGTATGTATTTTAAAGGATGGGTTCAGGTTTTGTTTTTCCAACCAACACCCCGTTGTTTGCCGTGGACTATCATGGTCATAGTGAAGTATCACAGATACCTGGGAAGTCTGAATGAATTGCCCTGACTTTCCAGTCAAAAAAATGATGGTCCCAAAATGGATTGGCCATTTAATCTACCCAATTTAACTTTTGTGGCTACTTCCATCACAAACAGTGAAAAAAAGATTGAATGGGGTTTTAGTTGTAAAGGATATAACCTTTACTGTAATCCTTGACTGTAACAACTTGATGGCTGTACAATTCATAATAATGTTGCCTGTAGAAATTCACAATGTGGATATATCTTGACTTCACTATGGTTCAGTGGCTGGTAAATCTTAAAAATATTTACAAGACATACATTTCGGAAGATAAGTGCCATATTATATTTAAAAGGAGTCGCAGTGCTATCTTAAGATTGGCATTTGTCTGCCTTACCCAGGTTCAGATGAGTTGTTTAATTTCAAATGAATTATTATGGGTCTAGAAGAGGGCTATTTGCTGGGCTATCATTTGGTTTCTGTTAGCCTTTTCCACTGATTTGCCAAATTACAGTAGCCTAGCTCCTGTAATTCAGTTTATTCCCCTCACATGAACAGGAGCTAGGCTACTGTAACACTGCAAGTCAATGGAAATGACTACCAGAAAGCAAACGGTAACCCAGTGAAGACCTCTTTCCGACCCACAATGATTCATTTGGAATTCAACAACTCATCTGAATCTGGGTAAGACAGGCAAATACCAATTTACAGATATCTCTGCGACTCCCTTTAAGGGAATAGAATTAATCGTTCTCATCTACCATTTGATATAGACGGTTGCTCTAATCAATATGTTAATTTGTACAAAATATCGCTTGCTTGTAAAATGGCAGCGGTAAATATTTTAGGATTTGCCAGCCAGCCAACAGAACTAGCTTGTCAATTAGCTTGAGGCAATGTGAGTCAGCCTTGTGACTCTTTGTTTAGGTCATAATGGCATTACTATAATAAGCTGTTTCTCTGACTCTTGGAAAGATTGGTGTCCTTAAGCAATGTTATGCAATATTTAGGGGAATGTGTTTATGCGTGATCCTACCGCAATGTCCATTGCATTGTACATTTGACCCTAAAAGTCAGTCAAAATATATATTTTTATTCCTGTATTGTTGGGGTTTGAAATAATAGATTGTGTTCTTTGTACAGAAGGCTAGAATCTCAGACATAGTGCTAAGAATACAGATGAGAATATAAATGCTGAACAAAGAATGTGTAGTGTTTCGCAGAGTGTTTCATGAAACATTGAAAAAGTTGTTGAATAAGAAATGTAATGGCTGTCAAGGGATTTTTGAAAACCTGATTGTCAGAAATTATATTGTTGCTATTGAGAATCGAGAACCATTTAATATAATATATTTGAATATATTTATATATATATATATGCTCATTTTACATTCCCATTTCTGAAATTGGGCCTGACAATCTGTGCTTTTGTCGACTTGCGTATTGTTGTAGTTTTGTAGTGTATTAGCACTGCAGCCATCATTTCAGTTATACAAGATAATGTCCATTTAAAGACTAAATAGATATTTGCATTCAGTCAGGTAGTCTTGGGAAACGCAAGGACTAAGTGAAAGTCGACAATCAGTTTAAGTTGGTCCCTTTATAGTACTTTGCAAGCAAATTTAAGTACATGGACTTTCAATGTGGCATCAGAAGACAGGGTTCACATTTGTTTCATGATATATCTGTGATGTTGGTTCACATTCTGTATATCATTAAAAGGACAATAAAAGGATGTATTGGATGAATTAAAAAAAAAAACTTAAGTTGTACTGCGGTTATAATTGGTCTGTAGCTCAAGCCTTGGTCAGTTTATTTTATATGTGCATTCGTCGTTGGTTGGTAATTGGTGTTTGTAATCTGTAAAAGATGCCAGGTTAGGTGAAGGTCAATGAAAACTCTTAGTTAACCGAGAGTTATTCTAATGTTGGTTTCACGTGTCGCCTCCTGCCACATTATCCTGAATATCAAGTTCTTATCTTTTATTTAACATCTGTATAATATTTGGCTCAAATATCTCACATTTGTTGATCTCTAAAAAAAATCTACCGTGAGGTATCCCTGATAGACGCTGAACAGGTCCTGAAGGCTATACGATTTGCTGTAGTGTCACTAACTGTAATGATCACATCCTATTATCTAGGGTTTATTCCCAAGAAACCGTAACAGCATGCATGCATTATTCTTGTATGTTTCTGTAGTCAAACACATTTTCTTCCTCACAAAGTTTGTGTTTCATGTTGATGTCCGTCTTCTTAATCCTCAGTCTGTTTCTATAGTAATGCGGAGCACTGCTTTGTACCGAGATACATGACTTGATGACTTTCTTTCAGTCTTGTCTGTAGGTGTATTTGTGCTGGGGGTCGCTGATTAATCTCATTCAAATATACCTTTATTGACCTTACCCGGGGCAAACATAGTGCACAATCTTACCAGCTATGAGCACCACTTCATTTGGGGGTTCCTTCCCCACAAATAAGTTATATGTATTTAAATTAAGTGTTAAGTTATGTGTTTTATTAATATTGCTATCATCAGGTAACAACATATTTGAATCAGATTTAAGTAGATGTTGGATAACATGAAAAGACATGGCACTAATATATAATTCATTTGCTATTGGTTTAATATCTGACAAGATTTTGACGAAGTTTGGCCCTGGTTTGTTGACTCTGTATATTTTGTCCTTTTTCTGCTTTATTGTCTCTCTATTTACTTGCATCGGTGTAAAATCTATCCTGGCCAATGTTAAGTATACAGGGCAAAAAACAAGATTCTGGTTCTGGACTCACAATTTGAGTCAAAATTGAGTAGACATAAAGGTCAATAGGTTTTGCATATAAAGAGTCCAATTTCTAGGACAGCACTATGTTGCAGTAAGACAATTTAAGAAAATTTTAGCAATTTCAGAAAGTTTATAATTTGTGATTTATAAACTTACCCTGAAAATTATTTAGGGTTAGTTTAATGTCAATGCAGAAAAGGTATGTGTGCCATGCCTATGGAAGTAAAATGAAAATAACATTCCAATTAAGGTGCTAACTACAAATGGCAGCTGATTTTGAAGATATTATTTTGCTTATCCTTTTTTAGAATTCCTACATTTAGGTTTTTGGCTCTCAGCTGTCCCTAAATTAAATGTTTTGAGATATAAATTATCTGCAGTGGCAATATGTATTTTTTTATGAAGAACCCTGGCTATGTATTTTATGTCATTGTACTACACAAATTAATAATTGCTTTTTAATACTTAACTTTGATTTATATAAATTAATTGACAAATGATTTATAAAACTTAATAAAAACCAAAAAAAATCTGTTAAATTAAATATCTGTCCATTTACTTGCACAAATAAATAGCTGAAAGCTGAAAACTATTTGTATCATCACAAGACTCACCTATCGGTGGTTTCTTGTAAATGACCACAGTACTGAATAGGAAGTTCTTAAAATAGTTTCAATACGACACCTTTATCATAACATGCCTACAGATAAAGTAAATAAATGTAAAGCACAACTAGTGACTTTTGGCAGTTTCAATGCCTGCCTGACTTGTGTTTGACGATTGCAGATGTACATTCTTCCAATGTGTCCAAAAAGACAATGGCTGATGTTCAGATATGCATGACAAATTATTTATCAGTGTGACTGTTCAAGGGTAGGGGGGAATACATAGTCGGCTATTGACTTTTTCCAGTCTTCTTTTGACTGGCTAGCAAGCTCAAAACTATTTGAAATAAATGTATTTCTTTTCAACGGCTCTTTAAATCTGAATCTAAAAGGTCAATGTATTTTCCCATAGCTGGCTGAATGTGTATTCCCCACCAACCCCAATTGCTGAATCAATTTGTAGTCTAGAGATGAAATGTGCAGTGTACTTGACTGTTGGGCTTCCTCGAAACCAAACTCCACCCTCCATTTTGAAACCTTTTCAGCTTGCAAGGATCAGGGATGGAAGGAATGGGACAAGAGGAAGGATTAACAACGCTCCACCACCTCAACGCCCTGCTCTGCATGGCTGAACAGGATCACAACCAGCCCCTCCTCCTCAGTCTCTGCATGCATCTGTGTGTGTGTGTGTGTGTGCGTGTGTCTTTCTTGTCGCCTTGCTAGGAACAGTGGATGGAAAGGCCCCCCCTTCTTTCATGTGTAAGGCTATATTATCTTAAGATCTATACTCATGGTTACTTAAGTTAAAAGTAAAGAAAAACTTTCCACAAAGCCCTTTTTATTTTTTATGATGTTTTATTTGAACTGAAAAAGATTAAGTACCTGTGTGATTCTTTTTTTCTTTTTTTTTGTGCAAAGTACCAAGAACATTGACTAGCCTGCACGATGCTTTAAAGTAGAAATGGACTCACCGTACATGTCATACCTGGGTTTTTCCCCGCTCTTTGGCTTGCTGTACATTCGTCGGTTTATGAATCGTTGTTTTTATAGGGTACCAAGTGTTTTTTTTTTTTTTATCTTCTTTCCTCATTCCCATTGATTATTTTCATGGTTAGGATGATGTTTGTAAATGTCTCTGCTTTTGATGATTAAAACTAGATTGTGTTGTAATAAAAATGTTTACTGTGGTCCACTTATCATGGTGAATTTCTCTTAAGTGAGTCATTTATATTAAATGTGTATGTTTGCTTTGTTGTACATGTTTTGTGTTGAGCCGAGTATCGTAGAGCTGGACTATAGAATGGTACTGCAAGTATTGGTAACATACCTGTAAGGGTTGTTTATTGCATTTTTTAAATTGAATTTGCGCTTCTGTGATATTTTTATAATAACTATTGGTCAGGGATTTGAATATTTGCAGATATTTTTCAGTATTTTTACACATTTTTTACCCTTGCTGTTTGGCAATATCTGCTCTGAAAAAAATGGTATACATCACTGCATATTATTTCTTTATTTTTGGGTTCGGGATAACTTGAAGGCCGAATCCTCTGGTCCAAACTTTGGTTTTGTAGTTTTTTTATTTGTTTGTTTGTTTTTGTTTTACTTTTTTTCCTCTGCCTCTTTAAAGAAAAATAGGCATGTAACATATGGAATAGTTTAACTCTGTGTGTATACATGTAGACATGGGTACATACTGGTAACTAAATTGATGTTTTTATATTGCAATTCTTCAAAGTAATGCCACCCCATACTAAATGTATTGTAGGTTTTTGATACTTCAAACACATGGCATTGTGTCCTTTTTTAATGGTTTCCAAGAACATACATAAGTTGCTGGTTTATTTGGATTGTACCACCATACATACCAAAATATGCATTGTATGTATCTACATATTCTCAGGCGTGAGTTGTAATGGGAACGCTTTGGGAGTACATTCTAATGTTGTAATATCAACGAGCGCAGCCCTCTCTAAGCCTTGTTGTGACGATGACATATGTGTTTCAAAGACATTGTAGTGACTCAGTATATACTTTCGTTCTAAACTCGGATGTCAGTCAAAAATGGCCGGTGCTTAGAACATTTCCCCAGTAGCTTAAACATTTTGAGAATGGTACTCTGATTGGGAAATGGTTTTTATAATGAAAACCACAGGTGGAATGGGTATTATTTTGTTTAAATCAAAGTTAAAATTATTGAAGACGTGAAAATAGATTAAAAAAAAAAAAAAGCAACCAGCTTCTAAACCAATACCAAAGTCTTTTTATTTTAGTTTTTTAAACTAGGCGATCTTTAAGTGTTTCTTTTGTATGAGCTGAAGTCATTCCTTGATATTCATGATGGTCCCAGTATTTGTTGTTTTTGTCATGATTATGTTGGTGCATTAGTTGTGAAAATATTCTATTTGAGGCTTAGCTTATGTGAAATCATCTCCAGTGAAATTTATGTGGTTTCAGGGAACTAATTCAATAGTGTTCTGAGTGAGCTTCATCCACGTTTTTCAACTGTTTTGTATTTTAGGGTAAGATCCAGGACACATTTTTATATTTATTTTTACAAGTGTCCAAAGTGAGAGGGGAAACTTGAAGCATAATTTGTCAACAAAATGATTTTGGAGGAATAGTGCATTCTTTTTAACACATGGATTTCCATTATTTAGACTTTGCAGCTGTATGGTTTCCAGGTTCTGATGGAATTCCTCTGTGAAAGGTAAGTGTTGACTGATATTATGCAGAAGAACAAAAAACGTTGCCTACTTCTGTTAAATGAATACAACTGAATTACTGAATACAGCTTCCAAGGATGTTTATGAAGACATGATATGCAAACATGCAAACACATTTATCGATGTAAATAATAAGGTTATCCAAGTAAACCCTACCCTACGGGGCAAAATAAAAGGTCATATTTTGGAAAAGAAAACACTGCATTGTTTGTTTTTTATCAATGTGTTTAGAATGAGCGTTGGTTCCGCAACTCCGACACCCTTATTTAGAAAAAGTATAAGTGTAACGCATTAAGATGAAAGTCAGTTTGTATTCAACGTAACTAATGGGCGAGACGAGACGAATTATTTGACAAGTAATTTTATCAAGAAAAGGTCCCCTGTATCAGGAACTACGCTTATTAACGAAGTACGCCTTCGAATTGTAAACATGAGAACTACGTGTTTGCATTGCATTTAATTACATTTAGAGAATTATTATTTGCGATCGATATTAAACTTATGTCAAAAGTAGTAAATAAATGCTAATATTTCAACAATATGAGTTGCAGTAAATATAGGTGAACATAGAACCGCGGAACTAAAGAATTTGTCACTCGGGTCCACCGGTCCCGAGGTCGACACCCCACGTACTTCCGCTGCTTGTTTGGCCCGGCGGTTTGTGATGAATCGCTAGCCATTTGTTGTGTTTTGCCGCTTCAATGGCGCTTTTAATAAATTCAATTCCGTACAGAAATAAAGCCATAGAACATTAATTGGAGGATTACCATTTATTTCACGCACTATACTATGTTCAAGAAGATGGCTGAATTTGGTCCAGATTCCGGGGGAAGAGTTAAGGTATAGTTAATTGTCGCGACTATAATCACGCTGTACATTGCACTATCATTATTTTGTTGCGATCTAAAACTGGTTGCTTTCTTTGATATCTAGGGTGTGACAATTGTGAAGCCCATAGTTTTTGGAAATGTTGCCCGCTACTTTGGAAAGAAAAGGGAGGAGGACGGACACACACACCAGTGGTCTGTCTATGTGAAACCTTACAGAAATGAGGTATTTACCGCGATCCTTAATTTCTCAACATGTAGTACAGGTTTTTAATATTCAGCGTTAGCGTTTATTGAAAACTACTTTTAAGATACCTGTCAACGAGCGGCAGGTATTTTACATGCTCTTGTATGTGTACAGGTAACTCGAAAATCTGACATTATTTTGTGTCTGGATGGAATACAAAATATGTCAGATCTATTGGTCTCTATGCAGACATATCTGCAGAACCCAGTACTATTCTGCTTATTGGCTTTAAATGCCAAGTAAACCATAGCAAACCTATACTCCTTCTGAATGATAGATGCTGATAGATAGCTGCATATGTTGAATGATATTATGTATTAATGTGTAATCTTATTCCTTCAGGATATGTCTGCGTATGTGAAGAAGATCCAGTTCAAGCTGCACGAGAGTTATACAAATCCACTGAGAGGTTAGCAGACACTGTGCGCTCCTTCCCAACTCTTGCCAAGTCAGGGAAACTTTTACATACTATAGATACTGATCATATACTTGTGAATTATTAGATGCATGTAATTGATGAGAATGTAGGTACTGGGGAATGACAATGATGCCTACAAGTATTCTGCAATGCCAACATTTGGGTTCAAATTTGAACCTAGTACCTTTTCAGCTGGTGGTGAAATTTACATAAGACACATGAAATGACCAGGGTTTCTAGGTTGCTGGCTGCTATGTTAATGCCAGGTGTAAAGTAAGGCTAATGTCTCAAACCAGCAATATCTTCCAATGCTTCCCAGTGGTGACCAAGCCTCCTTACGAGATCACTGAGACTGGCTGGGGCGAGTTTGAGATCATCGTGAAGATCTTCTTCATTGATCCCAATGAGAGGCCGGTGAGTGCTGAAAAACACACATACACGTACACACACCTGCCTGGATGTTATTTTGCCAGTGAGCTTTGCGTGCTGCTTGTAGGTTGTGTTGACCTTCATGCATTCGTTGTGTTTAGGTGACTCTGTACCACTTGCTGAAGCTGTTCCAGTCAGACTCCAGTGCCATGCCCAAGAAGACTGTGGTGTCGGAGTTCTATGATGAAATGGTACCGCCGTGACGGAAGTTTGGCTCCTTGAGTCTCTTGTTTCCCAACAAACTCACTACAGTGGACCTCTAGCTTAGGAACAAGCAAGCTCAGCTGTGTAACACAAGTAATAATAATAATGATACAGGATTTTATTTAAAGGTGCCTTACAAGACATTTATAGACAACAATACATAAAACAGTAAAAACAACAACAAAAACAAGTAACAGTGTCATACTGTCAGTGCGTGACAGAGTATGCCACTCAGAATAAATGCATTGAAATTACAAGGTATATCGGTAAACTACAGACTTGCGTATGTTTTGTGTTGTCTCAGATCTTCCAGGACCCTACGGCCATGATGCAGCAGCTTCTGACGACCTCCCGGCAGCTGACTCTCGGAGCGTACAAGCATGAGACAGAATGTACAAACACACACTATGAACATAGTATTCAACACACACACACACACACACACATCTCCACACCAAAGCTGCTCTCTGTGCATGCTGTATGTCACATAATGTAATAATAAAAATATTTAAATAGCTAATTTGCAGCTATGCCAAAGTGCTCACACACAATACAAGTATTTTTGTCTTTGGGCATACTATTTTGTTAAAATCATTATTGGCCTTTTCCCCGTATTAGCAGTCAAAAATTGTGCATGTAATACATGTGTTTTTCTCTGTTACATATCTGAACAGACAGACAGACAGACATACTTTAATGATCCCTGAGGGAAATTGCATAAAGGCTGATGTTTATTGATCATTTGTGTGTGTGTGTCTCTTCCAGTCGGTGAGCTGGAGGTGAAGACAAGGGAGAAGCTGGAGGCGTCCAAGAAGAGGACAAGCCAGGAGATCACAGAGCTGAAGGATAAGCTGAAGGCCAGCAGGGAGAGTATCAACCACCTGAAGATGGAGATCAGGAGGTTGGAGGAGGATGGAGACCACAAGGAACACTGAGGCCGCACACTCATACTGAGGACGCGGGCACACACACACACACACACACACACAACCACAGGGAACACTCATGCCTACTTAGGCCAAGGGCGTACACACCCACAGGGAACATGGATGCATACACACACAGGGAACACACCCCAAAAAGAACACAGGGAACACACCCCAAAAAGAACACAAGCGTACACACACAAACACACAAATAACTTTTTTGTATTATTCGGAAGAGATGGACAATGTAATTTCTTCATTTTTTTTTACATTTTTTTGTCAAACTTTGTCTGCTCTATGGTGTTTAGCCAAATGATAAATTGGCAGGTAATCCTATCACTGCTTTTGAGGTCTGTATTTATTTTATTGCAAAATGATAGCAAGTAATTTCATGTAATAAAAATACAGAAGCCATGTTGGTTTTTGATCTACTGGTATATTTCTGTCGTGTCAGTCAAAGACAAGAAACGCATGAGAAGACAAAAGTTTGTTCGCTTTTAATCCTCTCCTCCCTCACTGAACAAATATGAGTCCCCTCGCGACTCATTGAATAATATATTCAAAGTGCAGGAGGCACGGCTGTTCAGCCAGACAAACCAGAATAAAAAGGTTACACGAAGAACTGAAACTGACTTGCGCGTAAAAGGAAAAGGCGCCGAAGAAGAGAAGACCCTGAGAACGCGGCCGGAGCAGAGGGCAGGAGAGCCAAGTGTCCCAAGATGTACAAGCGATTTGGAGAGTTCGAGCCGGACTCCAGAGAGGGCGTGACAATGCAGCCCACTGACACCAACCACTTCAAACAACCGAGTAGAAATATGAAAGAAGAAGACGAGAGAAGGGCTCGGGAAAGAGGGAGAGAGGACGGCGTGACCCACGGCAGTGGGGGCGATCGCCGCGCTTATGTGGAATGGCTCAAGCTGTGTTGCATCGCCCCGTCGTCGAGCATGGGTCCCGCTGGAACGGAGATGGAGACGCCGACCTCCAGGGAAACACAACCCGAGTACCTGGTGAGGACGACCGGCGGCGGCGGCATCATCCTCAGGGCCTTCGACTGGCTGAACGACAGCCTGAAGGAGCGCAACAGGAGGAGGATCCAGAGGACCTACTTCAGGGAGAAGACGGAAGGAGGCGAGCTGTACGTGAGAGGTAAGCTGTCCGTCCCGTGGTTTGGACACGTCGTTTTCTGTAGGAAACGGCCCTGATTATCCTCTCCTTTGCCGCACACGGGCGGGGGTTCACCTTGCAGGACGAAGGGTCTTCGCCGCCAGTATGATAAAGTCGAGGGCAGAGCGAGAGCGGGAGAAGCGCAAGGCCCTGCAGAGACTGGAGAAAACCCGGATGGAAGTGGAGAAGCGGATGCGAGAATTCTGGGGCGGGAAGCTCGGCAAGTCGGAGGCTCCGGGCCATCCTGTGGAAGATCTGCGGCATGGTGAACCTTAAAGGGCAGTTACAGACTTTCAACACGACGTTACATTACAAACACATTCATTTTTCTCAAAACAAACCATGTACTTTTGTTGTTGATGTTGTTGGTTATCCAGGTTGATATATTGCCATGTTGCTTTGCCGTATATACGCACATCACCATTACAACATAACATGTATAGAAACCAGAAACTGCCGATTGCTTGTAAGAGCATAGTTAGTAGTTATTGTCGATTAAGTTATTAGTTATTGTCCATTAATTGTATTATGTCCCATGTTTTAAAATGGTCACACCATGATTTCTTGTACCCATTTTTCTGGAGTATCCTGTGACACAATGTTAAACGTGAAAATACACTCTGCACATGTAGACCATGGTCAAGCTGTGCTTGCTGGCATTGAAACTCTCTCCTACTGCAGACCTCCAGTCTCCTATGGAGAGGGAGCCACTGCCTTGCGTTTTTTTTTTAATGAATGTAGTCTGCGTTGGGTCGAAAGGTGAGTTTATTGTCCATGATTGTTACCAGTTTATTCAAGTGTGTGTGTGACCTTTTCCACTTCACGAGAGCTGTCTTGAAGGCTGGCTCTATGTCGCCTTTCTGCAAGCCTACTTCCCAGACACAGCTAGTCTGGTCTGTCAAGGAGGCTGCCGTCAAACAAGGTGGTCGACGTGCTGAGAGAAGAAGGGCTGATGACTTCCTGCAGGCAGCTAAATCATCAGCATACTTTATGAGGGAGAAGTCTGCTCTTATGTTTAACTGAATTTAATAATTCATTTTGAGAGTGGAAGGGCTGATAAAACACACCCCTGTGGAACACTGCTGTTCAGGACAAAGGTTGGTCAGAGAAGGGGTTATTAATATCCACTTGTTGGGGGCTCTATCAGAAACGGATGGAAATGGCTGCTGTTAACATTCAGGGCGCACATGCATCTCGGGAGAAGATGAGGCTGGACCCTGTTAAAAGAAGAGATGGCTGTGTGTTTGGGCTGTGCATATTGACTATTGGCCAAGGGATAGAGAGAATAACATGCATTGCTTCAAATTACATCCTTTCCCAGAGGCCCGCTCCTGGGCGTGTACTGTTGTAAATGCAGCTAATGGCCTGGCCATAACCATGTTTGAGTTTGTGTTTATTTACTGTGTAGGCCTATCAAATAAAAGTCAGTCTACTATTCTCAAAGTCTGATGTTTCATTCTTGTGATGGTATAAATATAGGCATACACCAAATATATATATTGCTGAATGAGAGGTCACATCTGTGGCACCATCAAGCGCAGCACATTAGGACAAGTCGATGGGCCAAACTTTGCTTCCAGAAGACATTCGGCAAGAATGACTTGGGGAGTCTGGCCAGCATCGCCGTGCCAACCATGTTATTATTAATTCTGGCCGAAGCTGGCAATTACGTGGTGTACAGAAGTGTAAGTATTTATCATGCTTGTGCATCACTCGAATGCTACATGTTATTTCATTGTATTGTTTGTCTTCTTGATACCACCACCATCATGTTAACAACAGCAGAGCCAGAACGACACCACGGTGTGGCGGACTTAATGACGTCATGATCAGCACGAGCTCGCATTTAAACGGCTCGTTAAACGGTTTATTTCCAAGTAGTTGAGCCCAATAGTTTGTTTTCTCTAATGGCAAGTTAAGTTTATGTATTTGTCATATTATTGCCCTTCTTTATATATCTTTGACTGACGTGTTCGCCCTTGAGCTCTGCTTCGTTTGGCCTTCCTTAACTTTTCGACTATCCCAGCGAGGTAGGCTAACGTTAGACTATAAGCCTCCAAGGTAAAGAAAATATGCTAAATGATGATTTGTAATTCATAGGCTGTTGTGCAATTATTGAATGACTTTAGTCAGGCTTTGTTTGCATGTACAGCGCATGACGTATATGCCTGGGAACATGAGAACAACATTCAAATGTTTAATGTGCGTTTAAAAACGTGTTCCCCGGTGGTGCCTGCAGGTTGTGGATCTTCCTCTTCGCGTTACTGACGGCTGATTGGAGTGGAGGAGGTCGCCATGCAGCCATCAGACTCAGACAAGAGGAAACTGGTATTGCGATTGCTGACCCAGTAACGTGTTCTTATTGCAAATTGCACAATGTAATCCAAGCCTGCTCAAGGGTTAAGACTCATCAGGTTTGAGACTTGTGTGATTTTTTTTTCCCGGTTGCATGTTTTGGGATGATCAATTAGTTTGAAACTGGGCTCAAACTGTGTGCATTCAGAAGTTTACTCACTTTACATAGTACTCAACATATTTTAGTTACAAACAGTATTCACGTAAAACAAATCCCTTTCTGGTCCAGCTCTAGTTTACATTGGTAGAGATGAACATGTCCCATTTCTTCTCCCACATCACCAGGCCTGCGTTCTTCAGGTGTGGTGGCAGAGAGCTGTATCTGTAGGGGAGAGACCATTCAGGGTTATTCTAAGCTCAATAATCAAATAATAACACATAAATCGGTTTCATATTTACACATTTGCTTTACATTCCTGTTCTGTCACAATTAAGTTACAAATCTAAGCAGCATGGTATAATATGTAATTGTGAAGCAGCATTTTAACTACAGAATGGGGTTAGGTGTTAAGGTTAGGAATATTGTTCCACACTAGAGTAACCGACTGTACCATAATGCTACTACATATTCACTGCTGTTACAAGCTGTTACAGGTGTAATGCTAAGTGTTGCCAAAACGTCTCACTTTATAGAATTGGCGGCCAGCTCCTTGAGAGTTCCCAGGTTAGCCTTTAACCCTCCGATGCCCACGAAGGCTTGGTAGAAGTCGTAGGAGAGCCCGGCATTGCCGAAAATAGAGGGGTCATCAGAGCTGATCACTAGGGGATGGCCTTCGGACATCAGCACCGCAGCTGGGTGGTTCCGCAGATCAGACACCAACTTTAGCACCTAGACATCAGACACGGTGACAATGCGCCGACACTCATTTAAAATGTTGACTCCGTCCGGGCACAATGTGGGCTTTCCAGGCAACACCAGGATTTGGAAGTTGAAAAGCCTACGGCTATTAGCAATTTATCACTTTAGCAATTTAGAACTTTGGCTTCTCTTCCCGGGGTTTCTGGTGTGACCTGACCTGATTTGAGATGGGACACAGCTCCACTGCCACGTTGCCCACCCTGGACAGCTCCTTGGCTAGGGGGTGGTGGGACATGGCGTAGCCATGTCCGATGCGCGTGGTGTTCAACAGCAGGGCATCCAGGATGTTTTCGTCGACACCGGTGCCTTCTTCATCTGCATGTGTACGGATGTACAGCAAGAACACGCTCTATGAATGCACTCGTAGTAGTAGACGTCAAGGGAGCATGGACTTCAAGGGAACATAAAGGACCGACCTGTCTCCCCAGCGTGAAAGAAGTATGGCAGAACCAGTCCAAGGTTGGCCGGCAGCAACAGCGCGTCCCGAAAGTACCAGAGAGTCCTCCCGCTATCCTCCCTGCCAACCTTGAAGCCATACCAATTATTTTGTTTGGGCTGTCAGTAGCCATCGTGTTTTAATTCAATTCATCCTTGCTAGACACAATGGCGATTTGGACGAGGAACAAGGACTGAGACGAATTATGTGAAAATTGTGTAGTGTACGCCTGGCATTAGTTGACTAATCTCGGGGTAAACTAGTGAAGGGATACGACAATTGGAGGAATGTGGTGACCTCACCAAGTCAAATCCCGCCACCACATTGGGGAAATCCCTCTGCATTTGGATGGCGTCCATCACAGCAGCCTTGACCTGGGACACACTCAGAGCCCTGGTGGCGAGAGGCAAACAAAATACCATCATACTGTGCTTTTCACCGCCCCCCCCCCCCCCCCCCAGAGACTGGTGGCCATCACTGAGTATGTATCCTACCTGTGAACAGTGATGATGATGCGAGTTCCCAGGAAGTCTGGGTGATCTTCCACAAACTTCTGCGTCACTTCCTGAAACGTCTTCAAGTACCAGACCTTATCGTGAACGCTTCCATCCAGCTCATATGTCTACATCAGAGAAAGACAACAGTAGGTTACTTGAAAACAATACAAAAAAAGGATTGAAAGACTTCTGGTTGGAATAGACAAATCACAAAAAGATTTAAATAGACAAAACAATTGATTTAGTTTAATTCAATTGTTTGATTGTCATCGCTATTCTGGTCCTTGCAAAAGTGCACGAGTAAAACATGCAAGTCGGCATAAACAAAACTGTATTAGATTGGATTCAATATATTGATTGAGAAATTTTACAAAAAGTACCCCAGAAAAAAACTACCCCACCTTCATTTGTTGTACCCCTTTTATTAAGCAGAACCATACCCTTGCCAGGCCACTCCTGAGTTCCAGGTACATGATGTTGTCCCTGTGGAGCTCCTCCAGGCCCTTGTACAGGTAGTCCCTCAGCACGGGAGCGTGGGTGATGAGGCCGGACGCCACCACAAACACCCTCTCAAACTTCTCCCAGACGGCGTCTTGACTGGGGTACGCCGCGTCGGGGTCCTCCGTTAGCAGCGTGAGGTTCTGCATCAGACTGAGCGACGTCCACCGAATTAAACGTTTTCATGGGACGCTATAATTAAGTGTACTCTTAAAAATGCCATAGCCATTCTGCGGCTATTAGTGAGTGAAATTCTGAGAAAATATGAAAATACGAGATGTACTGCTTGGATAAAAGCATCTACTTTAGTTGTTTGTAATTGAGATTGTAGCATCCCTTGCGCCTCTCTGTGAGCCTATTCAGATTTAGAACGCTCCCAGCTCATTTCTATGTCAATGCTGATGCCAAGGATGATGACAGCTAAGGGCTTTGGTAACCACCTTTTATCAAAGGGTGCGGGGTCTCCCATCTCGGCCCGCAGGGTCTCCAGCAGGTACCAGTAGAAGCAGTCCCAACGGGGGAAGGGGCGGCGGGGGGAAAACACAAAGCGCACCGACCGGTCGCTGGTGAAACAAACGTAGCAGTTGGGTCTGTAGGTGACGTTCCTCACCAGCCAGTCCACGCCCACCAGAGTGGAACTGTGGATGTGGAGGGCCCCGCCTGGATGGAGTCGGGATGGAAACAATAAGGCCTTGGGACGATGAACAGCACCTTTTAGGGCTCATTACCACTGAACCTTAAAATTTGTTTTCAGAAATGTTTGCCCCACTTCATTAATGGTTCTCGTTTTCATTCAGCTGTTTTGTTTGTGTCTCATGGTTGCCATGCATTCCATTCTGCTCTATAGCAACGGCCAGTTGTTCAATGAACACACGAGAACAGTGAGACTCAAATCAAGTGACTGCCAATTGCAGCTTTAAAGGTGCTGTATTTGAGATTGAACAGCTATAACTTGAGTGTAATTTGTTGTAGCCCACCGTCAGCCATTAATGTTCCCAAACAGTGGCCATTAAGGATCACCTTTGGGCATCTTTTGAAGCAGGCTGAAGATGGGACTCTGTTCGATGAGCGGCTTGGCCTTGAAGAAGTGAACGGCGGGGGGGAACAAGGGCCGGGACATCTCGCGCTCCTTCATCCCGCGGAGTCGGGCGTCCAGCATCAGCTCGGCCGCCGTCAGCGCCACCCTGCCCCCTACCTGCCTGGAGGTCTCCTGGCGCATGAGGGAGTCCCTCTGCGAGGGGTCGGGGGCCGCGTGGCCCACCACCCCCAAGCAGAGGAGAAAGAGGAGCCCCCCCCAGCAGCAGGTAAGGACCACCCGGAGGCCTCCTCCTCCTCCTCCTCCTCCTCTTCGCAGTGAGATCACCATGTCCTTAAATGACCATGACCTCCTCTTCCACTAGAGGGCGCAGGACTGCTCCTTTAACACTAGCATGTTGTTTTCATTGTGTGCTATGGGGGAAAAAAAAAATCAATATACATACAGGATCAAATTCAGTCTTTGATGGTTATGTGAGGGAGGTTCCCCTTTTGGAGGCGTGATTCAGCAATAATACTAATCTTAACAATGGTACAGTGTCTGATCCCCTTTGCACTTATAACTTGTAAATACATAATACATTGAGTTGTCAGGCTGAAAAATTCCCCCATGAGTCAACGTGGGCAGTTAAAAAAAGCGTCTTAACTTTGTTGAGACAAATCAAATTAAGGATATTTTCCTATCATAAAACATAACCTACTTTTTAAAGGTTTTCGGTCAACAGTCTGTTATTGTGTGGGGATAGCTTGTTTGTTGTGTACAAGTCTCCCTGTGAATACTGAGAAAAGGCCAAACATCTCTCTAAATAGTTTGAGATGACCTAAATGTTCTGGTAGCATTTTAATAAAATATATATAGTATAGCAGTATAGTACAGTATAGTATATTATTAATGCTGTTGATATTACCATTTAGAGATTCTCGTTTTAAAAGCACTACATTGAACACAACCCAAGCACCAATACTTGTATAGTGACCAGATGTCGGATCAGATCAGCAATGACTCCTCAATATTCCACCAGTGCTCAATACATTGTATTTACTTACATTATGAGCTTGTAGGATCCTATGTTTCCGCCTGCTAGAGCTCATAGTCCACAACGATCTCACTGGCCACTCTCACTCGAGACACTGAGCTAAATAGCCCAGGGCTTCCGATAATCAAGGCATGTTCTTCCTGACGAATGACCATGTGGTCAGCTAATAAAGGAAGCATGAATGGCCACTGTTAGCAAATAGGCTACTTCACATTATAGCCAATTTTGAAACAAGAGCTCATTCATTCATAAGTGATCCACTCATTCGCAATATGTAGAAATAAAGAGCAGGAGAGTTGATCATAACTCTTTTACTTTGTTACATATTTTCACAACATATAGAGATGGAGACAATCAAGAAAAAACAACCATACACACTTATAATTTAACAACAACATCTGGAGTCCTGATATACATATGGTGCAACCTCAGTCACACATCCCATACAATATGTAATGTACAATAAATGTAACATTAATAAATTAGCTTCACTATATAGTCTTTTTTTTTTTTACCCAATACTTCATTCACTCAGTGATTGGTCGGAGCAAAACGTTCAGTAAGACAGTGCTCCATGCAATTTGTAATGCGGGCCAAGTGATAATGGACCAATTGTAAGAAAGCAACATAATATGTAATTCTGAAGATCTAATCAGAGCCTGAAATGTTAAACATTCAACCAATCACATTGTCCCTGACTGAGCAGCGTAAGCACAATACACAAGTCACTGCAACAAACCGTCGTACCATTTCCTCGTCAAAACCTCAAATCAAACATCACCGCTTCCATCCAGCGCTTAGTTGTTGCACAGAAACATTACAGCAATACATCACACAACAGAGATGTGCCTCATTTTGAGTTGGAATTTATCTGGAATATAACTCTCTACGGGGCACAGTAATGGGATATTTTACACCACAAAATATAAAACAAAATATAGACTTTTCGAAAGCAACTCAATCCAAGAACTTGCGGTTGGGGTTGGCACCGAAAAGAGCCACTCGGACTTCGGGCATCATCTGAAAACAGAAACGCGTGGTTATTATAATGTACACATTGGAGGGGAGATGTGAAAACACCCATCTGCAGGCGCCAGTGTACGGTCTCCTCACACCCGCAGTTGACTTGACCCCCACTCACTATTGCAAAAGGTCTTGCATCACAATCCAGCCAAAAGCCAATTGTGGACGTTCCACAATTGGCTAAGAATTACTCATATACCAAACATGTTTGGGATGAAAACTGAACATGATCGGATGGTCTAAGGCTGCCAGAGGTAACGCTTGAGAGTTGAGAGATTTCGGGTTTCTTCCACGATAAAATGTGTTCACGTGTTGGCTGCGCTACGATGGCACTGTGTGCCTGCGTGTGATTGAGAGGCGAGAGGAAATCCTGATTTGGCTTTGATAGAAATTGTTGTCAACCACAACAGAGCTTCTTACAAAGCATTTCTCACCAATAGCTGATGGATGGCTGCGGCACTTCAAACGAGTCACACCCAAACGGCAGCTTCACCTTACCTACAGCGCCCATAAGCTGAACGTACCTGCTGAGCCATGAGGTCCAGTCTGCTCTCCAGGGTGTTGGACACCTTGATGTTCCCCCGAGCGTTGTACAGCTCAATACCACCAGAGCTGCACGGAGAGGTGGGAGTGTAAATACCACACAACACAACACTATCTGTCACAAACACAGGGGTTTGGTTCTGATACTGAATGTTTATCTTTGTTTTAAGTATGCAAATGTAAGAATTTAGATTTGATCCCAGTGCCATTTTATAGATTAAAAAAAATGCTGTCTGAAAAATAGACAAGGTTAAGATGTAACACAAGGAACTTGTTTTAGGTGTAGTTGAAAATTTTGTATGTGGGAGTGAATGACTGATTTCATTTTCCTAATTGGGCCTAAACGACCATCAATGATGGTTCTTGTGATGTGAGGTGCTCCTGGAAGTCCCTGAATCAACTGTCCAATCAAAGTGAACCTGATTTAGTGCTTTAAACTGTAGACTTGTGCTCCTGAAGATCATGAAAACAATTTAAGTTTTCTTCCTTCCTGCATGGGATTAATAAAGTATTTCTATTCTATTCTATATTCTATTCCTTCCTTCCTTCCCAACTTATATTGCTCTCGAGCCATTTTGGAAAGAGAGAGAGTACATTTGTGTAAAAAAGCTCCACACATCTTCACATACATTTAATAATTACTCCATAATTATTCCATTTTGATGCTGCACTTAGCCATTATGTTAAATAGGTATTGATTAGCTAGCTGGCTGTTTTGACAAGTTTGGGTAACTACCCAGCACCATGCTGGATCAACTCCTCATGGTCAAAATGTGTACGTACATTTCTGGAGAGAGGTAGTTGTCCTGGTCAATGCGGACCTCCAGGTTGGTCTTCACTGCATCCTTATAGACAGGAATGTTCCTCTGAATGGAAGCCTGGATAGAAACACAGAAGACCATAAGTTCATTACTCCACCCCCCCCCCCCCCCCCCCAAACCAGGATGCGGCCAAGTGCTTGCACTTCACAACTCAATCAGACTTAAGGTCACCCCACCTGCACCATCTGGACGTCCTGCTTGCGACAGCGAATGGTCACTTTGGCCTCCAGAAGTTGAAAGAATCCCTGTTAAAAAAAAAAAAACGGTTGAAAAAACAAAATACATGATGCCATACCAGGTAGCAGCACAGTTAATGCCGCCATCTTGTAGTTGCTTGGTGAGCAGCAGTAGTAGAAGCATGACGGCGGCTTGGACCCTCCACTACCATTGAGGTTATAGGAGGTCCCATCTACCATGTGGTGGACTCACGGACCTGTAGGATGAGGCCGTCCATCAGGGCTGGGTACCTGGCAGGGTCCTTGGCAATGGTTGCTAGCCGCTCACGCGCCTCATTCAACATTTCCTAAAAGGACACACATTTGACCATGTATACAAGAAACAACACCTCCAAAAACGAGACACCATACATTCAATGTGGGTTTCAAGGAAGACAGTGTAGCGAGGAACACCACCGTCCCACAGTTCCGGCGGGGGGGCTTACCGAAATCATATCGTCACGCGCCTTGAGCACTTTGAGGCGGGCCTGGTTCATCAGGTTGGACATCTGACTGTGGAAGGTGGGACAGATAAGATACTCAAGATAAGATGAGGTCCGCGCGTACAACCACACGGGGAAGGTGGAGTCGCCATTGCCGACTCTACCCAGCGCACCATGAAATGAGGACTAAATACAATTATGGAAGCAGCTGATCACGGGAACGTTGCTGGCATAGCTTAGAGAGGGGAAGTCGAGGACACCGTCCAGACGTGACTCACTCACGCTACTCACATTTTCTTCTGTTGCTCGATCTGCTTCTCTTTCTTCTCGTAGTACTCCATGATCTTTAACCGCTGGGTCTGCACCAGGCGGCCCTTCTCAATGTTGAACTCTTCTTCTGCCTGCAAGAGGACACACACACGCACACACAATGACATTTTGAAAAATACTAAGATATAGCTATTGTTGTCCAGAGAATATGGTTGTACGGTACCTTGGCATCGATCTCCTCTGCCTTCTCATTCGCCTCCTGTTCAATGAAGGCCATCATGTGCTTGATCTGAAACACAGTGATGCGTTAAAACAGGAATGATGAAGCAAAACCGATGCTTTTTATGTTTGAGGTGCCATGAACGATGATGCCTATCTGTGCAAGGGCTGTCAAAAAAAGTTTAAATTAAGAAAGAATCTAAAAAAAGGATGATTGGCCATCAAAGAAACAACGGTAAGAAACAGCCCAGCACTCTTTGACTTACTCACACCCTGGCGTTGAATATGTGTTTAAGACTCGTCACTATGCATTAAACTCATCTCCATGAGTTGATTTAGATGTGGGGTTACATTTTTTGTGGTTGCGGTTATTTGCTTGTGTGACCAGTTATCCATTCCTATTCACTATTAAAACTAAAACTAAAACAACAAAACTTCATTCAAATGTCCCTTTTTGGAAAAGGCGTCGATCATGTGACCAAGGGAAACCCCTGTCCTCTGCAATGCAGTTTTAATTTGGATGTTGTTGCCTAATCTGAAAATAACTAACGTGATGTAATATCGTAGCTACAACAGAAGTCCAGATTGACGATATTCGGACCTTGCAATGTAATTAATACAAAATGTACAATACAGCCGGATTTCAATGTCACACTCCCTTGCTCAGCTTTGCACAATTAGATACAACTGAAAACGAGGTTTACACGGCTACCCGTTCAACAGAAACCACATATGAATATTATATTCAAAGAACGAACGATGCATTCATGAATGGTGAAGGTTAAAATGAAAACAAGTCGACGTACCTGCTTCTGTACATCGGCATCGCTGAGCGCCATGGTTGCAGCTGTTGAAGATCCGATAGGCCTATAAGAAATACACTTCTTTACAATAATTTCGGCATCAATGAAAGTCCGAACGCTGTTATCAAACCCTCTATTGTGGTGGGAATTAAATATTAAACATGTATTACCTGGAATTGGAAGAAAAGGATATATTGAATTAATCGCAGCAGTCGTGACTCGTAAAGATGTCTACGGCGGATCAGCTGATTTTCAGGATCACATGATGCGCTCTTCCGGCTAGATAACCAATAGCATGTGGGCTCATGTCCTCGGTAGGATATTTTCTTTGTATTAGCAAGTTCTGTCATTCAGGGGAATATAGACGATCCTTCTTTTTTCTTTAAAAACGAGATTAGCATAACATACACGCAACATTCAAATGTTAAACTAATGAATCATTACACTTATCATGTATCACGTGAATTGTGACGCATTGCCTATATGTGAAACAGCACGTAATATATTCAAACGTATGCAATGTAATTTTCACACTCAATATCGTCAACTCAAGCTAAAAACTTACTTTTATTGTCCATCTTATTTGTAGCATTAAGATATCTAATTATACATATCAAAAATAAAACATGCACATTGTTTGATCTATTAATTTGAACTATTCAACAATGTATGCAATCATTGTAAATGTGTGCATAAGAGCAATTCATTGAGCTATATTGTTACCGTAATTGACTGGTTCTATTTTTATGTGATTGCTGTGTGTGTGTGTGTGTGTGTGTGTGTGTGTGTGTGTGTGTGTGTGTGTGTGTGAGAGAGAGAGAGAGAGAGAGAGAGAGAGAGAGAGAGAGAGAGAGAGAGAGAGAGAGAGAGAGAGAGAGAGAGAGAGAGAGAGAGAGAGAGAGAGAGAGAGAGAGAGAGAGAGAGAGAGAGAGAGAGAGAGAGAGAGAGAGAGAGAGAGAGAGAGAGAGAGAGAGAGAGAGAGAGAGAGAGACTAGAGCGTAGTGATGTTGGCTTGTGGTGTGGCGGTTACAGCATGCCTGTCTGTCCCTCCGCTCCTGTGTGTCGGGTGCGTCGCTCTCTGATCTAAAGCATCTCAGCAACTCATTCAGTAAGCCGCTCTCAAAGAGGTGCCCAGGTAGACCTTTTTATTATTGTTCTTCTCTGTCTGTCTCTGTCTGTCTCTAAACTAAATATACGTCCACATAACTACACGAAGGACCGCTTGCTCTCGTTGTTTTTCTTTTATAATTAATCAACTGGGACGAAAAGTAATCTATTCAAATAAATGATATTATTATATATATATTAGTGTTATACCATTTGTAGATATAGGTCATTAAAAGGTCACTTGTGACTACTTCAGCGTAGCCATCAAACCTTCTATAAAGGGAGGAAAGGAAAGATACAAAAAGAGATCATAGGTTAATTTCATTAACTTTTATTTGTGTTTTTTATTTTATTTTGCTGTTATTTTCTAACACTTCCTGTCTCGTCCTCATGGACTGACCTTGCCTTGATTTTGATTGGCTGTGGGGTCAGAGATATTTGTCGTTTTGTGTATGTGTCACGCTTGTGTGTCACTACATAAAGGGCAACTCCTGTGCTCCACAGTACACTGATTGTGTTCCAGGAACAAAGACGTCTTTGGTTTTGCTAAGATCAATGGAAATCCAATTACCCAAGTAGGCCAAAAGGCAAATAAGATCACACTCACAGTTGAAGTAGTTTGTTGATTTTAAACAAGATAGCTCGGAAACCATCCAGGGTTGATTTTAAGGTGACTGGCGAGTTAACTGTTCAAAACACGTCTCTGTCACCAATCAGAGCCTTCCCCCGAGGGCTCAGCCTACTGGCCAGCAGGACTTCCGGCTTAGACGTGAACAGACATGGAAAAAAAGTCACAACCAAAAAAAAAAAGCTTATTTGTTTTAATTCTACTCTGACACCACCACAACAATATTAATATTCAAATGAAATGATATTAAAAGTATAACTTCCTAGGTCAGGAATTGGACCTCATAATTTTTTTTATTGCATTTAATAATTAATTATGGAGGATTCAACATGATGCTTTATACTTGGGATAAACAATAAATATTAATGAAGTTACTTTCCATATCCAGGTTGAGATAACAGTTAAGATGCAAATGGTACTACTGTTGGCGTGACAGCAAATAGTAAGACTTTCCTAATCTTCACCCATCACTGCCTTTTAAAAAGAGTCTTGGAACATCTACCAGGGGTTTTGATGGTTGTCCCCTTGGCTAGAAGCGTCTCCCACTAAACACTGGTGCAGAGTTTCACAAGCTTGAATGCAACCCCGTGTGAAAGCGGTGGTACAGTGGGAGAACAAGTGTTGAAAATAGCTATTCTGGGGCTTATGGGGTTATTGGGTTGTAAATATTTTCCACTGGCACATTGACACATGAGTGTGAAGAGGGCCAGGTTTATACCAGACGCGTGTCAGTAAACTTTATGCAAACAAACTTCTGGGGGTATATTTCGTTTGCCCAATTGTCATACAATTGATCATACAAACGTTTGGCCAAGTTTCCAACAACAGTGGCTGTACACTTTTGAATTTCAAGGCACATTTTGAAGGTCTGACATCACTATCCCTGTTAATCCTTACTCCTGACCACTGCTCACGTCACCGTGAATCTTTGGAATGGCTTCCACTCTCTGGTGACAGATGGAGATGTATATAGTGCCTAAAGATAGAAAGATATGCAGGGACAGGTCTATGCATAGAAACATAGCCGCTGCAGCACACAGTCATGCCTGCACAACTTTTTCCGATCCAAACGCGTGCTTGTGTCTCCACGGGCACGCTCGCCTCGGCCGGCTAGGAAACATCGCAACGAGCAACGATAAACGGGACAAGAAAGCAATGGGAAAACATGGGCATGTTAATTGATATCAAAGTACGGAATTCTATTTGGATCACTTTCATTGTCATCATTTCATCACTACAATGTGTGTCATTTGGAGTAATAAAGTGAATAAAACCCGAGGTCTCTGTTAACGTGGTGCTGTCCTCTTACCTTCGCAGCACGTCCAGCCTTCACGCTGGAGGGAAAGGCTCCGGAGCCAGCGACCAGCAGGGAAGATGGAGGCGCCGGCAAGGCCTCTTCCCTGTCTGGAGACGCGAGTCCCGATTGGCTTAGCCGCGGCGCCGCCACCCTGCCTCTGATCCAGGGGGACATCCCTCCGGGCCCCTGGCAGAGCGAGAGCCTTCTGGCCGAGTCCTGGTCCACCATGGGCGACGTGGACCCGGAGGACGCCAAGAGCCTGGACAGCAGCGACGGTGCGGTGCTGCTGGCCGGAGAGGAGAACCACTCCTCCCCCTCTGACATGGTCCACCTGGAGCGGGAGGACGCGGAGATGCTGGAGGAGGAGGAGGAGGAGGATGAGGCCGTGGAGACAGAAGAGGAGGAGGAGGAAGCGGAGGAGGTAGAGGCGGCCGGAGCCGAGGACGAGGACGAGTTGCAGAGCAGCGTTCTGAGTATGTTGGGGGGGGAGCGGGAGTTGGAGGAGCTCCGGCGGCAGCAGCAGCAGGAGGACGAGGAAGAGGAGGAGGAGAAGCACCTCCTCCCCGTGAGCTCCCAGCTCCTGGTGGCGGCAGCGGAGGACGTGCTGAGGGCCGGCGCCCAGCGCCACCCCTCCGGGCGGTTGACCCCGACGGCGACACCCCCCATGCCAATCTTCAAACTCCAGCCTCCCTCCAGCGCGTCTACACCCGTCCCCTCCATCACCTCCTCCTCCTCCCCCTACTGCCCCTCCGCGGTGGCCGAGGAGCCGCGGTACACCCGGCAGGAGCTTCTCCCTCCCCCTGTCCTGGCGCCGGTGGTCGCCGGCCAGCCTGTGGCCGCCACCGCCGCCGCCGAGAGCCACGCTTTCGACCAATCGCGGTTCTCACAGATTCCGCTGGGCTCCGTCGGAGAGGAGAAAGCCCCCGTTGCCGGGCAACAGGTACCCCCGACGAAGGTTCCCGACATGAAACCGGATGCCGCCGCCGCCAAACCAGCCGGATCGAGTGACCTGCCGATGATGCTGTGTGGCGGTGCGGTTCTGGTGGCCGTGGTGGGCGTGGTGGCGTACGGCGCCTTGGCCTACGGCAGGAAGTAGGACGTCTGCTTTATGGAACGCTTGTGGGGGGGGGGGGGGGGGGGGGGGATTGCTGTTTCACACATCTTTATTCCCGTTCAGTGTGAATCTGGACATGAGTCCTGATTCACAAAGAAAGGAGGGAGATGGCCTGAAAAGGTTATGTACGTAGAAATTGAGATAAAGTTATAACACTTAAATTATACCCCTTAAATGTTACCTAAAGCACCTTTAAGAGTACAGTCGATGTACACTCGATGTACACTCACAACTCACATGCAACTCAAAGTGAAATACTGGGGGATGGTTCGATTTCTCAAGCTTGGACTGTTTTGTATTTTAACATATAGGCCAACTCTAAGGAACACCTTTTTCAGTTAAGAGTTGAAGTCTAGATGACTATAGTATTCTTCATGAGATATTCCAAATCCGTAAACTCTGGATGATCGTGTTTAGTGACCTTCAGTATAACGTGACAGTAGACTGGTATTTGCCGTGGGATGAAGATACTTGACGACGCAATAAGTGCTACCTCAGCTCCCACCGAGCTCAAGGCCTTCTTTTCTGAGTTTAACTGTCGCACAACTCGGGGGGGAAACGTTATGACGGGGAACAGGAGGAGAAAGAAATGAGCCTGCGGTATTGATGCTAACACTGTTATCATTCTATGTGCGGGCTTTACGCCTCGGGAAGAGCGATCAATAAATGATACCTTATATGATCTGTTTAGAGTCATGCTGCTTGTTTTGACCCTTCACTGCCATCGAAAGTCAACCGTGCTCAATGTAACCGCACACATTTTATACAGGAGGAAACATGCATGCATGATGAAATATGAACATGGTGAGACTGAGGATGTCTTTATAATGCAAAACGCCTGATGCAAACACAACCTTAGTCAAACCACGCGTCACCCTCAGGTTTGTGCGATGCTAAGCGATATTGAATGGTAGTCCAGTTTTTTCCATAGACGGTTTTTTCAGTGGATGGGATAGATTCAACAACTTTACTTGTCAAATGCACATACAGGGTACAGTTAAATGAAAGTGACAATAAGGAATCTGTAAACAAACATGAAACAATATCAAAAGTATATAAATGTGTGTACTGTAGTCGCTATATCTATGTGTGTGTGAGTGTGTGTGTGTGTGTGTGTGTGTGTGCGTGCGTGTCTGACTGACTCCGCCCCAGTCTCTGTTTTCGATGCGTGACCTCGGCGACCCTTGCCTAACAGCAGCAGCTGAAACAGTCCGCTGTAAAGGTGGTGGGGGTTCCACACGATCCTACCGAGACAACGGTTTTACACGTCCTGGTGTTTTAAATTCTGCGGGGAGGGGAGATTGAGGCTAAGTACTGAAGTAGCAGGGTACAGCAGTTCGTTAAGACCCTTGTGGTGTGTAATGGTTGCGTGCGATGCGGAATAGTGCAGAGGGGGGGGGGGGGGGGGGGGGGGGCAGTATTGTACTAAAGTTAATTGTAGTAAAGTAGCCAGGACACGCTCATTTAATTAGTCCGACCACACCGTAGTCGAGTGGGTATTTCGCTCCTGAAAGCGATCGTACACACTGCTGGGGAGATTAATTAGGACTAAGAGCTCTAGGTCGCCATCTATTGGTTATCAGCGATCACTGTAAATTACAAGGGGAAACAGGAAAACAGTTGGTCGGGAGCGCACCCCGTTATTATCATTATGCTGATGGGAAGGGAAGACGGCTACCCCAGCAAAGGAGTGCATATAGTCAGAGACACTTATAGAAGGACTTTGATATAGTCAAACAGATTAGATCCTATGTCTTTTCCTAATCTCTTTTCGTTGACCTAGAAAACGTCATGAGGCCAAGCAAAGATATGGAGAAGGAGAATTCATAAGGATTTTGAAAAAATAACTGCGGTGATGAACTGAGAATCAGGATGCAGTTTCAGTAGACCACGTCATTATGCGACGGCGGTCTGCCGTGAAACTACAACTAAAAGTGCATCTTAGATTATTTGCCCGTGCGTTCGAACGGTGTTGTTTCACGCAGGCTATATGAACGTGGACAACAGGGCGACGAATGAGACTTTATTACCACGATTGGAATTGAAACGAATGACATTAATAGGCTACCAGGCCCAGAAAGGAAACGAAATAGTCGCCACATAGATAACGATTGCTCGCGCTTAAACTCCTGTACACTCCGATTTATGGACATAGATCTCAATTAGTATGATTATATGAAAAATAATTGCCGTGTCATGTTGATGGTTTGTTTGAGTGAATGAGCGAATAGTGCGTCGTTTTAAAAGTTCTTGCCGCAAGGAATTGTGGGGCGGCATTATCTAATTTCCTTTCGGAAATGATGGCCCAACCTATGCTTAACAAGATAAGAAAGAAAGTATTGAAGTACATTTCTTTAGCATTAACAGAATTGAAGATTTGACTAAATGAACAGCTCTTCTCATGCCTGCTACTTAGATACTTCCGGGTCATATTAGTTAGGAACCTTCGTCAGCTAAAGAGACTATCCGACCACAGATAGACAAACAAACAGCCAGATAGACGTAAAAAAGACGTCAATTGTTGTCCTGTAAATAGGAAAAAAAACAATTATTACTGGCATGGAGCGTAATGACAGGGGACAGAGATCACACCAAAATAAATCAGACCAGAAGTCACACCAAACAGCTCTTCAAAGGAAACTTAGCAATGTTGTATCAGTTAAAGTAGCCATTCAATGCTTAATCTATGTTAATACACTTTATTTATTTTTGATAAAATAACTATCTGAGAAGCCGAAATGTTACAATCATCATCATCATCATCATCATCATCATCATCATCATCATCATCATCACATACTATGTGTTATTGTATTATTTATTCCCATAAACAGTGTACAATACCAATGCATAGGCCAATTACAAATACATTGAACAACAGAAGAATTAGATGAAATACATGGACAAAAATAACAAAGTATTTTTTTTTTTTTAAAGCGCAACAGAATAACAATTATTCACACTATACTACGTTGTACTAACCAAACATCGCATTAATTGTTAGCTCTGTTTTTTGGATCATTATCATTCTCCTCCTCCTCCTCCTCCTCCTCATCATCATCATCATCACTATCCACAACAATAACAACAACAACGTCACTGCTCGAGGACGCGCTCTAGCCGACACCACGCGACAAGGACTGACAAGATGGCGACCCCATTAGTAACAGACGTAGTAGGTCCTGTGAAGGAGAGATAGGTATGCTGCTATCCCTTTGTTTTGCTCTTAATTATGACAACGGTGTGATGTGGTGACAGTGATATGAGTTGTTATTGTACACGACGATGTATTCATGACAATGTTAAGAAAAAACGGACCATTTATCAGCGACTGCTTGAACTTCTCAGGATTATCACTGATTGCTAGCATTAGCAGGCTAGGCTAACCACTAGCAACAAGGACAGCTAAAATCAGGCTAATCTCTTAAATCACTGATCTGGAAAACACACCATTGTACCTAACACCGAGTCTTATTGTGTACGTACAGACTTTCAGTTTGTTTGGGTTGATTACAGAGACGTATACATACAATAGGGCAATAGCGTGGCTGTATGTTGCAGTAACTTATGCTTCAACCTTTGCTAATTTATCACCCGTCGTTACTCTGCCCAAACTTAAGTTGTTTTACCCTTTTTATAATCGGAACGATTTCACTGGTGCGACTGTAACTGTAAGTGTTTTAGAGAGCAAAATGCGCCAGTGGGTTATTGCATTACTGTCTGCTATATTTCACCACGTAGTGAGCTAGTTAAAAGTTGATTGTGAATGTGATCTCGGCGAGTCACAGACACAAGGGCAAAGCGCGCTCAATTACGGATTACACTCTACTGCGGTAACGGAAACCCCATAAACACCACCTGCCCTGTCACGAATACTTACTACGAGTATCTGTGGGAACATGCCTAATCCGAGGGTAACTAACCGCGCTCGCTGAGCGGCAAAACCTGTCTCGCACTTAATATGTTCTCGTCCCGACAAACCACGTTTACAACTGTGTTATCATGTCCTAAATGATCGTTCCTTACATCACTGCTAAGTTATCGCAATTTAAATTAATGCATTTAATCTATTGCGTCTACCGACATCTATTTCTGCCCGTCTTTCGTTGACTCATTAGAATGAGAGTGTATTGAATTACTTTCCAAACGCAATGGAAACCCCATTACAACGAGTAAACCAGTACAGAATTTTGAGCACTTTCAGTGACATGTTTGGTTCAGAGTGTAACATGTCTGCATGGAAGAGCTCGGAGATAACCTGCTAGGACCAGAAAGATGAAATGAATTGTATTTTAATCTGAACAGCAAGTACCCTTTTGTTGCTTTCCTTTTTAGTAACCATACACTTAACCCAACTGTTCCTATTTCTTTTTCATCTGGCTCTGTCTATTATTTCTTTTGGTGAAGGCAGCCCTGTACCATGACAAAAGGTCTCTCTAGCCTCCAGCTTTTGTTGGCCAGGCTTTAAGTCCCCCCCCCTCCCCCTCCCCCAAACTATCCCAATGGGGGTTTGATGGGGCTCAGAACTACTTGAGGATCCCCAGTCTCTCCAGTTTGTTGCACCAACCCCCCATGGGTATCTTTAGCTTCTACGGGAGACACTCTCAATCTGAAACCCTGCTCGGAAGATTCATTCAAGCTCCCAAATATAAGTGCAGCTACTCTTTGATGTCATCCAGAGAAAAGTCTGAAAGGCTATTGGGAATGGTTTGAAATGTGTGTTGGAACTTTTAGATTGATCTTAAACCTGCTTCCTGTGTTGTTTGCCGTGACCGAGAACTAATTTAATTACCATTACATGCACTTCAGCAATGATTCCCCTTCTCCTCTGTCGCCAGGATAAAGGCATGCCTTGGGGGTTCACATTTGGCAGTTCGCCATGTTGACCGTGGTGGACTGAAGCCCCCTGGAAACACTTCAGAGGACCCACACGGTTAACCCCCCCCCCCCCCCCCCCCCCCTCCCCCTTGGGTACTGGGCTGTGCGTCCAGGGACCCAGCCGGGCCAGCAAGGCGGGCGGGAGGGCAGGCCGGGCGCGATGGACAGGTGCAAGCACGTGGGGCGGCTGCGGCTGGCCCCGGACCACTCCATCCTCAACCCCCAGAAGTGGCATTGCCTGGACTGCAACACCACCGAGTCGGTGTGGGCCTGCCTGGGCTGCGCCCACGTGGCGTGCGGCCGCTACATCGAGGAGCACGCGCTGCGGCACTTCCAGCTGCAGCGCCACCCGCTGGCCATCGAGGTGAACGAGCTGTACGTCTTCTGCTACCTGTGCGACGACTACGTGCTCAACGACAACGCCACGGGCGACCTCAAGCTCCTGCGCAGCACCCTCAGCGCAATCCAGAGCCAGCGCTATGAGGTGACCACGCGCAGCGGCCGCACCCTGCGCTCCACCAGCGCCGCGCCTGACGCCCCGCCGTCCTGCGGCGCCCGCGAGCTGCAGCTGAGGGACGAGGACCGCATGTTCACCGCCCTGTGGCACCGGCGCCGCACGCTCATGGGCCGCGTGTTCCGCGTGTGGTTCGGCATGACGGACGGCGGCCGGCTCCGGGAGGAGGAGGAGCGGAAGCGGGAGGAGGAGGAGCGCCGGCGGGAGCGGCGGGAGCGCCGGCGCTCCGCCAAGAGGCAGCTGCAGGCGGAGCTGGAGAGTGCCCCGCCCCGGAAGAGCCGGCGGCTGCACCGCAAGAGCCGCAAGGCGGCAGCGGCGGCCGCAGACGCCGCCGCCGCCAGCCTGGCGGCCCTCCGCAAGGCACGCGGCAACGACACAAGCACTTCTGCACCCTCGGCCCGCGGAGCACGGACTAGTAGCCCCCCCGCCGCGACCCCCCGGAAAAAAGCGGTCGGTTCCAAAAGGGTCCCGCCGGCTGCCAAGACCCCCGGCGCCCCTTCCTCCAAACTACCGAAGCCAAAGCCCCGGGTCCCACCCCCAGCCGCCCGCAGGTCCCTCAGCGCCCCGCTGCTCCGCAAGCAGCCCTCCAAGCAGTCGGCCAAGCAGCCGGCCAAGCAGCCGGCCAAACAGGCCGCCAAGCAGGGCGGCTCGCCCTTCAAGCGGCGGCCCGCGGTGACGCCCGGCGTGACGGGCCTGCGCAACCTGGGCAACACGTGCTACATGAACTCCATCCTGCAGGTGCTCAGCCACCTGCACGTCTTCAGGGAGTGCTTCCTGCAGCTGGACCTCACCCAGGCCCTGGAGCTGCTGGCGACCGCCGTCCAGGGTCAGCTGGCGGCGCCGGCCTCCCCGCAGTCCCCGCTGGCGCAGAGGAAGAGCCTGCTGGCCAGCTCGGGGGGCTCGGGCGCGGGGCTCAGCGGGGGGTCGTCGCGCGCCCGCAGCATGGAGCTCATCCAGCCCAAGGAGCCCAGCTCCAAGCACATCTCCCTGTGCCACGAGCTGCACACCCTGTTCCAGGTCATGTGGTCGGGCAAGTGGGCGCTGGTGTCGCCCTTCGCCATGCTGCACTCGGTGTGGCAGCTGATCCCCGCCTTCCGGGGCTACGCCCAGCAGGACGCCCAGGAGTTCCTGTGCGAGCTGCTGGACAAGGTGCAGCGGGAGCTGGAGAGCACCGGCGGCCACACGCCCACCGCCGGCATGCCGCACACGCAGAAGCGCCTCATCCGGCAGGTCCTCAGCGTGGTCAACAGCATCTTCCACGGACAGCTCCTCAGCCAGGTGAGTCTCGCCTGCCCGTGTTTGCTTGACCGTAGTTGTATGATCATACAATGCTGGCCATTGAACCGTCGTTCCGGTCTCTCTGGGCTCCGCCCAAAACATCTGGTACAAAATAGAATCAACCAGACCGGGGTGTACTTCTTAACTACTGACAGTCCTGTGTTTTGGGAATCGGACTTTGCCGTCCAGAACATTGTGTGACTTTCGATGTACTTGTGGTCACTATGCACCTGTGCTCTGCTCAAGTACAACTGCAGGGTCATCCATATATATCCTGGTTAGGCTTATCTCGCTTTCATTAAGCAAGCTGCCACTGTTGTGAATTGCTCGAAGCTTCTTTTGGCTCTGACTCAGAAGAGTCTCTTCCTCTGATGTCGGGTGACTGGACAAATCTTTGTTCAAATCGTGAATGATTAGTTAATGTGGTCAAGTTTGCAGTGGCTGACATCATTTTTGGTCAAGAACCAAGGTGGCAGCTTGTCCTCTTTTTATAGACCTTCAGCAGAACACATGATTGATGATAAATACAAACCATGTGGCTGTTTATCGGGAAGCTTGATGCGTGATAGCTGTTCTCACACAGGGACGTAACTTTATCTTCAAAATGCAGCAGCAGACCTCGAATGGAAGTGAGGTTCACCGCAAAAGAAGCTTGTAGGGAAACTAAACCTCACGAGGACAAGAGAACAGTGTCCAGTTGTAGCGCACACACACACACACACACACACACACACACACACACACACACACACACACACACACACACACACACACACACACACACACACACACACACACACACACACACACACACACACACACACACACACACACACACACACACACACACACACAGCTGCCCGCCCTGAATAGAAGGCCAAGTGTGCATGGAGTCTGGGGTCAGAATCTTCCTGTACGTTCTGGAGCTGCTTTTTAAGCACCTTTTAGGCCTGTCACCACCTGCTACTTTCTGTTTCATTACGTTTTAAGTAAATGGTATAGTAATCGAAAGATGTGTGGTTTCCGTCTAGCATGGATGCAAAATGACACACACATACACACAGGAAGTTCAAGGTTTCATGTGGTTTCCAAAGTCTGATCGTAAGATACTCGCTGCCATCTCTGCTCTCTTCATGTCTATCGCTTTCTGTCTCTCTCTTCCCCCCCCCCCCCCCCCCCCCCCCCCAGGTGACGTGTCTGGCGTGTGACTACCAGTCGAACACTGTGGAGCCTTTCTGGGACCTGTCGCTGGAGTTCCCCGAGCGTTACCACAGCAACAGCAGGGAGTCCGCCGCGCAGGTGTCCTGCCGGCTGACAGAGATGCTGGCCAAGTTCACGGAGACGGAAGCGCTGGAGGGGAACATCTATGCCTGCGACCAGTGCAACAGTGAGTGGCGGCCCACAAGCGTGCATGCTAACGACGCCCGGGCGTGTCGCGGCGCGCCAACTGTCTGCCGCTGGCAGCTGTCTGGGCTAGCACAGAAGTAAATAGCGGTCTCCCGTTGCCAACTCGCGGCTAGCTAATTCTGTGTTGGCCCACTTTCAGCTATCTTAAGTCCGGGTTAGCTAATTTTGGTGTTGGCCTAGTCTTTACGATACCACTGTGTGTGAGTCAACTCTCTGCTAGCCAACGGGTTTCATTTCCATTTTCCATTCTGTAATGAATGATCATGGTGATATTGCAAATATTCAGAAAGAAATTGTCATTACATGTTGGTTTTCTCAAGCATCTGTTCGTGGTGCTATTTCCAGAGGTTGGAATTACAGCTTGTCCCCCGTTGTATCTCATGTGACCATCGCGGTCTGCGTGGCGTCACAGCTGTGACTCTGGCAGTACAGTCAGCCAGCCGTGTAAGTTGCCTCTGGGTGTTTTTCAGCAAAGCGCCGCCGCCTGTCCTCCAAACCGGTCATTTTGACCGAAGCACAAAAGCAGCTGATGGTCCACAAACTGCCTCAGGTTCTCCGGCTGCACCTCAAACGCTTCAGGTACCGCCTCGGGGCTCCTCTGGTTCCCTCTGTTGTTATTATCTCCGGGTCTGCCTCTCAGAGGCTTCGGGTGGGACACTGAAATACAAGTCATTCAACTTGACAAAAGTGAGAGCTTCCCAGGCAGTTTTTTGGCTGATTTATTCTGTTGTGTTTACATGCATACTTTTTTAATGCATTAAATCGACGGCATTAAGATGGGGGCCTTGTTTTGTATTATGCTGTGTAACCAGCATGTCAGTTTCGAGTCTCTGTGATGCACGATGACACAATGACTAAGTGAATGCGATGGTTTCCCGTGACCCCTAAACAAGCGCAGCACCACGCCCCACAACGGGTCTCTCATCTCGGGCTTGTGATTGGTTCCCACCAGGTGGTCGGGGCGGAACCACCGGGAGAAGATCGGCGTGCACGTGAGCTTCGACCAGCTGCTCAACATGGAGCCCTACTGCTGTCGAGACCCCTCGCCCGGCGGGGGGGATGGGGCACTGCCGCCGCCGCCGCCACCGCCACCATCACCGCACCCCAAACACTTTCTCTACGAGCTCTCGGCCGTGGTGATGCACCACGGGAAGGGCTTCGGCTCCGGCCACTACACCGCCTACTGCTACAACAAGGAGGGAGGTGAGTGGGCCGCGGTGATGGTCGGTGATCTCACACCTGTTTTTCGACATGCCGACCTCAGCAAAACCTGAAGCCGCCTCTCGTTCTGTGTGTCTGTACACGTTTTACCCCTGAAAGGTGTTTTTTTGAACAGTCGGTCGCACCGTAGTGCTATCCTATTGCTTCAATAAAAAAATAAAAAAATCACATTCTCAGGACGATTTGGTTTACGACATGTAATCTACCAACGGCAATCTTGCCGACCTTGCCAGTAGCTGGCTTGTTGCCGACGTGTTGCTGGTTGTTGCTGTTGTAGCCACGGGGAGGTGAAGGGCGAGGCCCAGTGACGGTGGTTGTCTCGTCTGTGCGTCCGCCTCCAGGGTTCTGGGTTCACTGTAACGACTCCAAGATGAGCGTGTGTGCGGCCGAGGAGGTGTGCCGCGCCCAGGCCTACATCCTCTTCTACACTCAGCGCGACTCTCAGGGAAAAAGACCGTAGGCCGCCGTCGGACCGGCCCGCCTTTCGAGTCCTCCAGCGTGGGGGACCCCCCAGCCCCCCCACCACCCCCCACCCGGGCCTACAGCACCGCAGCCGCCCTCCCCGCCGTACCCCGACCCACCCCGCCAGACGACATCAGCATCGGTGCTGCCCGGGTTTGTAATTCCGGAAAGGATCTAATAGAATATATTTTTTTCATAAAAAAAAAACAAAACAAAACCATAAGAGACTCAAGGAAAACGCCGGGCTCTGCTTTGTGATCTCACGGCGTTTGGACGTCCACGGTTTAGCTGTTTTTTGGGTTATTTTTGTTTTTTTTTGTCTTCCTCTGGTGACGGATGTGGTCGCTGTTTGAGTTTGATAGTGTACAGCTCTATTTTGATAACAGATTATCAGCCGAGGTGCGCCAGGGGCGCTCGCTAGACTTTGCCCGGGGTGCGGCAAAGTACAAGTGTCCCTTTTTTTATTAAGACGAGCGCGGCGGCCATGTCAAGGCCTCCCGCTTTTTTTTAATTATTATTAATCATGCATTTGATTTGCATGCATTGGCTACTCGGTTGTACATACATTTTTGAATGGAAAGTTTTTTTTTTTTAATCTTCATAGTCACTTTAGCTTTAGTCAACACGAAACTGGATGTAGACCGAGCTGTTATTTGCCCTTTGTCATTTGGTTTTGTGTGTTGGGGAATGGGGGGGTGGGGGGGATGTGGCCAACGGCCTTCCAGTGACCCACCGACCCTAGACACTTCTGTGTGGACGGCGGAAGGTTGGATAGTTCCAAAAAGAGAGAGACTGTGCTTCATGGTCTCCCTCATGGCTCATCCTGATCCAGTCCTCGCAGAAATGCACAAATGTCTAGGGAGCGGTCGGGTGGCCGCCCTCCCCTCCGCCCCTTAGTTTAGCCCCCCCCCCGATCGCCCCATCATCCAGTGTTGCTTCCAAGTTTTAAAGTCCACCACACGGCGGCCAGACCCAGCTCATCTCCAGCCACCGGGCCCCCCAGCCCGCCCAGTAGTAACTCCGGGTCCGTCAGGGGGGGTGGCGCCGTGATTGGCCGACCTCGAGCCAAAGCTAAAGGTGTGTTTTTAGTTTTTAATTTACGTTTTTGTTGAGCAGTGGTAGGTTCAGTAGATAATCCAAGGGTTAGGATTGGCTCTCTGCTGCTGTTTCCCTTGGCGTCTTCCGAATGTCAAACATGTTCACCCCTCCCTCCCCCCCAAAACCAATACTAGTGTTTTACTAAAAGAAAAAAGTGCCCGATACTCTGTTAAAGGAGTGTTTTTTTTTAAACAGTTCCTCTCCCAGGATGATGAATGTTCATATCTCCCTGACCAGCATTTGGAATACGAATGTATTTTTTTTACAATCCGTCATGGCAACTGTGAACTATTTTAATGGGTTTTTATTAGTGACCGAATCATGGCCTCCTTTTGATTGTTCCACACCAGCAGATCAGAAAAGACTTAAAACCCCTGCCCGAACGTGTCTGTCGTTCTCCACCCAGGCGTGTGGGCAGATGCCCGTACACGTGTCACTTTGGCTGTCCGTACGATTGCGTGCACCTTCCGTGAACCTCTTTTCATCGGTCCTGTTGTGTATCCGTGAACCTCTTTTCATCGGTCCTGTTGTGTATCGAGTCAACCTGATGCTGGATGCTGCCAGATCCGTGCAGCGTCCTTGTTTTTAAACGGCAGTACGCCACCTTCACAGGAAGAGTAAATCAGGGACGATGGATGCTCCTCTAGCCCCATTTTATATCAATGTTTTGAAAACAAAAACCCCCCATTTGTCATACATGGAGGACGCCGATTCCTTGCTTGGTGGATGTGGGTCGGTATGTATGTGCGTGTGTACAACAATGGAAGTTATACTATGCAATTTGTTACCTCAAGTTTTGTTTCTAGAGAAAATTACCTCAATAAAAATGAGAATATTTTTTCATTTTTTTAAGAAAATGGTCTCGTTTGATTCATGTTTTTTTTCCTTTCACAAACTCGACACGCAAGTGAGAGCAAAAATTTTTTAATCGCATCTTACAAAAATTGTCCATGGAACTTTGAAATGAAGCGTTACATACTGGCAACATACAGTGGCGGCAGCCATTTCCAAAGATATTATTTTTACAAATATCAAAAGAAACCATGAGTGTGGGGGAGAGAAGAGTGCTTGTGCATAGTCCACTCCCTCAGCATAGTCGAGGCCGAAACATACCACCACGGGTGATGCGGTGTGTGTGTGAGGAGTGATGGCAACTTGGTGTATGAACACTCAACTTGAACGATGTGGCCATGGCTAGCCAGGGCAACTGGTGTGGCGCCATGTGACGGCTTAACAGGGGAAACAAAGTCAAAACTAGTGTAATATCTGAATAGAGGTGTGGGGGGGGGGGGGGCTTGCACAAGCTGTTCCAATACTGTGGGTTACAATCAATGTAGCGGTAGCTTAAATATATATAACTTGAGTTATTTTTTTTATACTGTGTAAAATGAGGTCTGCAGGAGATTCTAAGGACACAGCAGTGTGTTGGGGGGGGGGGAGCATTATGCAAATGCTTCCTTTTGTTAAAACCATGTCTGGTTCGGCCGGTGCTGGCACCCTGTAGAATGAACTAGAAAAAAAATCGCTTCAGCCATCAGCGAGAACGACAACACAAAAGGTTCCCTGCTCCGAGCTAGATTTAACATCGATGCCCTTGGAAAAAAAAAAAAATGCATTCGACCGCATTCTGGCGAGGTGGGCTCCACCACGGCGGCCCTGTGGACACAAAAGACCCCCGCAGGTGACCAGCCCCTCGTGTTCGCTTAACGAGCAGTTTAAAAAAACAAACAAAAAAAAATCTTTTTCTTCCCTGGTTTCAGAGAGCATGCCAAGATTGTTACGGGGTTTATTCTCTGCACACGGGAGTTAAGTGGAACGCAAGGTGCGCGGAAAGAGGGAGGGATTACGGTGGTAGGGGGTGAGGTGAGGAAAAGGGAAGTGGGGGAGGGTCTTCTGCCCTGGATCTCAGTAGTCCTCCCCCCGGCTCACCACCTCCTTGCAGGTGGGCCGCAGCAGGATGGTGTGCTCGAACTGCGCCGTGTAGCAGCCCTTGGAGTCGCACAGCGGCGGGTAGGGGTCGATGATGCCCAGGTCGCACAGGTTCTTCAGCGCCATCAGGTACTTGCTCTCGCCCAGGCGGTCCAGCCAGCGGCGGCAGAAGGCCAGCGTGCCGAAGTTGTCGTTGACCACGTTGAGCAGGTGCTTGGCCCGGGGCAGCCTGGGTGGAGGAGCGGGGCGGTTTATGAGGAGGGAACAGTTTCATTTCCCAAGAGGACACTCTTGGGAAATGAATTGCAATATCTAAAAATGTTCCTAACCTGAAGGCCTGTGTATTGAAGTCTACACATTTATTTATTTTTAGATAAATACATGCGTAGTTTAGGACTTGTATCCATTTTTTTTTTTTACAATACTTTTAAAGTGCACGTGGTTGGCGGTGGCCCAGCGGGAATCGAACCCCCAACCCTAGCAGTGTCAACGCCATGCTCTGCCAATACACACGGGGGGGCTGGCGGGCATGGAGCATGGCGTTTGAATGGCCCCAGTGAACGAGTTGGAGGGGGGCTCACCTGATGGGAACGTGGCCCACGTCAAAGTTCTTCATGTAGTGAGAGCACTCCATGTCGTCGTGGACCATGCCCTTCCCCGTGCTGCCAAACGTCTCGATGGCGTAAACCTCACCCTCCTGTAGGGGGCGACAAAGACACACGTCAACTTAAAAGTACAAACACACTACCTACCGTCTTGAAACAAAACCCATCAACAACCTCTGGGACACGGATTTCATCTTTCAACAAGCGCATTGTGAACAGCCTTAAGGGCGACATGCGTGTAGACCAGTTTATCTGGAGCAAGCTCTTACAACCATGTTCTGAACCCGGCAGACCTTGAAGCAGATGGTACCGATACCACGGTACCATCCGCTTTCCCCTCTGCTGCGAGAGGGGAAATGCATGCACCAACATCAGATGGGTTTCGGAGGGAAAATAAAAAAAAAGGTCTTCTGGTGGTGGAATCGAGTGAAGCAGGGGAACGCACCTCCATTCTCGTCGCCTCTCCTCCTTTTACGATGGGCACGGTCTTGCCGGCGTGTATCCTGTACTGGCCGATTGAGTGGCCGTTCAGGTTTCTGATTGGCTTAACTGGAATGGGGGGACGGGAGAGAAACCGTTAGCCAGGCGTACAGCTTAGTCCCAAGAGGATCTTTATGAGCAGCAAAAGATGCTGTTTGACCTGCTGCGGTCTGAAATACATGGAACAGATCAACACGTGTGTGCACTGCCGGTTTGGGTTCTACATTTCAGTATGTAACAATCAATGTTCTATGTCATGGCTTAAGTTAGCTTAAATGCCATCATTGGCCTAGTTGGAACAATGATGACATATGCATATGAAATACACATGGTAAACACGCTGTCGTCGGCGTCACACAAACTCGTACCCTGGTAGGTTTTCCCGTCAAGCTCCACCTCGTAGGACTCCATCACCTCCTGGATGGACTCTCCGATGTCACACAGGCGCACGTCAATACCGGCGTTCTGCAATGGCAACACCAAACCTCATTACCCCCATAGTGGACACATTGTAGGGCTGGGCGATATGGCTGAAAACTATCACGATACAAGTGTTTCATGTCGGTCGAGATCGATAATTATTGATCATTTGTATGATCTATTTAAAATGAGGACCAGGAGAAAAATATACTAAATTTAAACATTTTTACTTTAAACTAGGGATGCATCGATACCACTTTTTTACAAACCGATACGATACGATACTTTTATTTGTGTACTAGCCGATACCGAGTACCGATACTTTCTAGATTTGGTCTCTATGAAAGAAGTTCAATTCATTTGAAGGCAGATTTTATTTTCTCCTCTGAAGATTACGTCAAGCCTTTAGTAAGGCTATACCAAATGAACAGGCTATTCCAAGCCAAAACTAAACAGAGCATTCTGGTTTTAACAAAAAAGCCTTCAAAGACAAAATGTAAATATAACCAGATAAAGCGAATAACAACAAAAATAATCTGAAAAAGTGATCAGAACTATTGCTTAATAAGCACATTATCACGTTTCAGTTATCAAAAGTATCATTCTTTCAAGTACACAAACCATGTGGCACTATTCCCATGTTTCTTCAGAAAGGCTAAACAAATCAACAAACTATGTTGTCAAATGACGTCAACGTGATCTTTAACTTTATCATACACCTTTGGCAACATCACATCGGTGATGTAGAGGCAACTGGGAATCTCATATATGGGCTCTAGCACTTTTAGAAGACGGCGAAATCCGACATCAACAACTGAAAGTGGCTGGTCATTGAGCGCTATGGAGTGAGTAAGTGCCTCTGTTATTTGTATTGCCCGTGAGTTGTCTTTGGACATTTTCTCTCGCTTTTGCAAGACGTCATAAGGTTGGCTGCTTCAGTCTTACACCGCTAGCATTAGTGAACTCTGTGTACTAAGCACTATGGTGCGTCTTAAGATGTTTTATCAGATTGCTTGTATTAAAGGAAGCACTTTCCTTTCCGCCTCTCGACACCGTAGCATTACAGATCTTAGTCTGCCAGATGACGCTTTATCTTACAATATGCCCAAATCGCCGACATGACTTAGCCTACTGTTATGTCTTTTCGCAGCAAACTTTCACACACACAAGCCTTTGGCAGAATCTCAGAGTTTCTGCTCATCATCTCCCCCGAGTTAGTTAGGTAGGACAACTCATCTCTGCATACGGCCAGTTCGATGTCGGCTACTGGCATTGGTATCGGTGCGTGGTATCGGCAATTAAAAAACGAATACGAGTACGAGTATTTTAATGAAGTATCGGCCAGATACCCGATACTGGTATCGGTATCGGTGCATCCCTACTTTAAACTTAACCTTTTTCTGATTGTAGGCAAGACAGGGAAAAGGAATGTCAACACAACCATGGAATACACTCAAATATAAACATACAAACAATACAAACAAGTCTGAATGAAAATTAATCACAATGAAATCTTAACAATTATCAATAATAAAGTGCTTAAAAACATGTGCTGTTTTTGTAACACTTTACATTAACACTTTTTGTAAGTGTTAATGTAAACCTGAGAACTATTTTCATATATATTTTTTACTGCAAGTATAGTGCAAAAAAGTTCACCCTCAGGTGAATATTTTTTTAATATATGCCCAACAAACGTGATACTGTTACATGATTGGCTATTATCGTCATACGTTGGCTACACTATGCCCTACTCCTAGTTACTGTGCAGACTACAGAAGTCAAGGGGTACTCAACATAGGGTACAGACCCTGCATACGTTATCAACAGCAGACAGCTTGAACGTTGCACTTTTGATTACATCTTTGTTCCTCAAGTCAAGAAATAGGCATGGCATGCTCACGCAACTAACATTGCTCAAAACATTTTTTACTCAAAAAATTTCCCTCAGGGATCTCAAACAATTTCCCTCAGGGATCATTAAAGTATTTCTGTCTGTCTATCTACTCTCAACTCCTGTTGCCTGTGGTAAATAAATTTTAATGTTTAAAAGTGTATTTTGATGACAGACTCACTTTAACAGTTGCCCCTCTTCTTCGGTGAAGTGAGGCAGCTATGTTCCCTAGCCCCCTACCTACTGTGTAGTTCTCTTTCTAGTTGGCACTGTTAATACCAACAGAATGTAATCTCACTTAATGTCACTTTGCAGTCCACTACGACAGGAAAAAAAATGATTGAAACATTCTATCGAACGCATTTTCTCTTGATATTGATTACGTGTCTATTGCGATAAAAATCGTTATCGTTTTATCGCCCACCCCTAACACATAGTCCCGGGACCAACACAGGCATCTCGCCCATTCCACTGACCACAGGTCTGCTGCTTCTGTGCACCGTGGCACACGGTCAATGGACCAATACCACACGGTCAATGGACCAGTACCACACTGGGGTTTGTGGTGTCACACACAGTGTCAGCCCGGCTGTCATTCGGCTGGAGACAATCACAGCCGTGCTGATGCAGCGCAACAGCACGCCCCCGACAATGTCTCTCAAATCCCATTGTGTGCGTGTGTGTGTACTACCTTAATGCCTGTATTGGTGGCGTCTTGCACGGCCTCCAGTAGCTTGTCGTACTTTGGGTTGAAGGTGACGGTGAAGGCACAGTCAATGATGCGTCCTGCGTTCGGGGAAAAAAAAAAAACAGCGTCAACAATCAGGTGCACAAAGACCCAAGACCACACAGCAATAATCAGAGCACAAAAACTAGACCTCGAACCAAAATACCTCCCAACCAGGATTCGTGCACCCTCGCCAATATAGCATCCCCTTAATAATAATAGCTACAACAATATGAATCATCTCGGTGTACCGTTGATGTGGGTGCCGAAGTCGATCTTGCACACGTCGTCGTACTGCAGCACGGTGGGGTCCCCGGCGTTGGGGGTGTAGTGGGCGGCGCAGTGGTTGAGGGAGCAGCCGGTGGGGAAGGCCAGGCCGGCGTTCAGCCCGTTCTCCTGGATCAGCTTCCTGGAGCAGCTCTCCAGGCGCTCGCTGGTGGTGGTGGGTGGGTGGGTGGGGGGGCACAAGATCAGCACAAGCCGATTAAGTTTTGTTGCTCCGTCTGAAATGGGACCACCGTATTCACCACCACACACACACACGGGGTCTGAACCGTTCGGCCATCTTGTTGTTTTGTGCGTACGGGCGCCCTCACCAGATGTCGATCATGGTCAGGCCCGGCTTGATGAAGCTGCGCACGTGCTGCCGGACCTGCCTGTGGGCCTCGGCCGCCTGCCTGAAGTCGTTCCACACCTCCTCGTTGGCCTTGTCCATCACGCGCTTCTCCTCGCTCGTCGTGCGCCACGCCGCGCTGCGACTGCAGGGTGGTGGTGGTGGGGGGGGGGGGGGGTCCGACATTGTTAGCGGCGGTCAGCAAATACCGATTCTTGCTGAGTATTCGGCACGCCTTTACAGAAAAGCATTGACGTTGGCTTTCGGGGTTGTAATGAAAAAAACACAACGCCGTTCGATTTTCTGTTGCACGCGTTGGACAGCGTGGTTGCAATGCTTTCTGATCATTTCTGACACAAACGTGGTTTGTGTTTGTTTTTTTAGTTTTTTTTTTTAGAAGGAAGCAATGCAAAAATGTTAGCCGATAAGATAAGTGTCAACATAAATGCCACCGCCGATGTGCGTGAAGCGCGTTGCACGCGCACGTGTCCTCGTGCACTCGCCGCTTACCCGTCCTGAGAGGCGGGGTATTCACACTCCTGTCCGACGGGGAACACTCCGCTGGGGTACAACTCAAAAATAGGCACCGACGGTGGGTCAGTCTGTGTTTTGGCTGTGGACAAAGACGGAGAGAGAACGTCGTCAACCACAACATCAGCTACTAGAATGATCCAGATCCGCACAGTAAAACAGTAGCTACGTAACGATGAGACCGTTACCTTGACCTACTGGAAATACATTGTTGGGGGTTCCACTGCAGGGAGGCAAGATAGAAATATGCTAGCAGCATTTACAGATCCCCCCCCCCCACCCACCCCCTCGCCCTTCCCTGGTCGTGATTTTCTGTTTAAGAGTAACAAGTTCACTCAATCTCGAGAGAGGTTTAATCTTGAAAATGCACCGCCATTAAAAAGCTTCAAAAGCAATCATCTATAGCACACCCTCAAAATATGATCCATCAGGGAACTTGCACTCCTGAGACGAGTGTAGATAAAAAGCGTCCATTTCTAAATCTAGACACATCATGTCAGGGCCGGGCAATATGGACAAAATCATTCCGATATTTTAGACCATCTACCTCGACATTCACAGGATGTTTGCACAATGGGATTTTTTCATAAATAAGATAGAATGATGAAGTGGGTAAAGGCAAATACAGAACAGTTATAACAGTCTGGCAAATTCAGAACATTTACTACATCACTATACTGTAGTGTTGCCTTTAAGACCAGGAAAAGACACTTACGCCATAATATGATCAAAACATAATCTCATCTCATATCACAATGTCTTGTCTCATATCAAAATACCGCTATATTATTATATTGCCCAGCCCTACATCACATTAAGTTGCTTATTAAGGTGGGGGGAAAAAAAAGCTTTGAATGGCATCATTTTGGATGTAACCATATAAGGTTGTTTGTTGCCGTTATCTAAACCCCTGAGACGACAGAAAGAAGTCTCCAGTCTGCAGCCCGGGGCGTAGTTCTCCCAGGGCTGCCCTTCTAAATGCCAGCTTTGCTCGAGGCTAGGCCCACAGCCACGAGTCGCCACGGTAGATGAACCGTGAGTCCTCTAATCTTGGCAACTTAAACCAAAATGTCTGGATTCCCTGAAGTCCGACTTGAAAACAACCTGTAAAAGTGGACATGCAACACAACCTGTAAAAGTGGACATGCAACACAACCTGTAAAAGTGGACATGCAACTTATTGAGAGGGGGCCCGGAAACTGGCCTACACATGCCAATGTCAACACTCCAACAGATTCCACACCAGACATTGGATGCAGTAGCTCAACACTAACTGATTCCACACCAGACTTCGAGTGCAGTAGCTCAACACTAACTGATTTCACATCTGATGCAGTAGCTCAACACTAACTGATTCCACACCAGACATCAGGTGCAGTAGCTCAACACTAATTGATTCCACACCAGACATCAGGTGCAGTAGCTCAACACCAACTGATTCCACACCAGACATCAGGTGCAGTAGCTCAACACTAACCGATTCCACACCAGACATCGGATGCAGTAGCTCACCTCCTTTCTTCTTCTTCTTTTTCTTCTTCTTCTTCCCTGCATCCCCGTCCTCTCCATCTGTGGACGCACGGGAGTTAGTAAGGAGAACCCTGCTGGGGGACAGCAAACCCTTTCTAAAACGACAGCTTTCATGGAGTGAATGCGGTCGGCCATTACCGTCCTCCCCGTCCTCCTCTTTGTCTTCCATGGCCTGTTTGTCGAGCGGTTTGGTCACTTCTGCCACCTCGTCGACCTCTGGCTCAGCAACTGTCAATTCGACAGAAAAAGTTGACATTGAACAGGTGTTACTCAGCTTTTATTTGGTAACACGTTGTCTTGTGACGTTCTCTTAACAAAAGAAAACCTTTTGAAAGATGCCGTGAACCTGTGGAATAGACTATGAATCAATAAGCAAGAGTTTGAGTAATTGTTGGAATGTATACAATCTTGCTCACATCACTACGCTTACAGCAAGTGTAATAATAACATTAACTATACATCGCTCAAGTGTTATTGCTCGCACAATATCGCAATATTATTCCAGATCAATTATTTAACAAAAATCATGGCACAGTTTCTGCGCTGTCAGCATGAAATAAAGCCGGCCCGCACTGTCTTAATTTGAGTTGGGGGGTTCCAGCAACTGCTTCAACAATCAAACCTGGCAGATGACTTTCATTTCAGTCTACTTTTAAGTTGTCACTGCTCCATCGCTCCAGACCAGAGTCACAGGTTAGTCGAGGCGTGTTTCGTGAGGCCTGACCGCAGCACGCTGCACCCCAACTGCCCCACGCTGCTGCCAGCCCCGCATGGCTAACAACTAGCTACCCTAGCATGTTAGCCAGGGGAAACAGAACCGGCAACCTCATTTTTACCTGCGTTGGCCGACTTGCTCTTCTTCTTCTTTTTCTTCTTCTTTTTCGTTGTCTCTCCGGCCGGGTCAGCGCAATCTTTCTCCTCTGCCTCGCCGTTGAGGACGTTGTCCTCCCGGTCGGGGTTCTGGTCCGGTACCTGCTCCTGTACCACCGCCGCCATGATTGCAGCAGCAGGAGCTTGTGAAAAAAAGAAAAAGGGACGCGCAGTGGTTTATGGGTAGAGTGGTTGGTGAAACCCTATGGTGAAACCTGCCGAAATCAGCTGTGTGGAACAGAAAGTTATCAAAACGGCTTGTTATTTTTGCAGGTATGCTGTCAAACAAACCCTCTTTTGCTCAGTTGTAGAAGCACATCGTTTCTGCGTAATGTGGGTCGTACACAAATAGATAAGCCATATGGAAGAAAACAGTTATCTTAACCAGTAATGGCCACTAGACGGCAGCATTGCTATACTAATCACGAAGAGACCGTTTCGTGAACGTTTGCGTAGTAGGCCTACAAACCTGCTCCCATGTTTAATTAATGAACATCAAAAATTGGTACATATGTTTAATTTTGCAGGAACGCAATACTGGAGGCTGTGAAGGGATGCTGAAGTGTCCTCTCTGTTGAGAACGGCCACTGGCTGTCATCTGCCCTCCATCACAGCCCTGCATGACAGCCAAGCAAGGAACCTCCCAACATTGTTCCTCTACTTCCTCCTCTTGTTCCTACTTCCTATTTCTACTTGTCGGAGGAATAATCACGTGGCCTAATGTTTGTTACGTAAATGAAGTAATTCGCCTGCACATTCATTTTTACATCTACAACCTCCTAAACATTGACACAAACTATATTCTTGCTTTTTTAGATATCAGTCAATCAATATCAAGTATATAATCAATAATCAAGTTATTTGAAGGCATCCACAAGCAGGGCCCTTCCCCAAACGATGGTACAGTTGGTGTATGATTTTCCTTCTCCATCTACTCTTCAAACCTAATTATGTATCTTAACATTGTTCTTTCATTTCAATGTATTTATGTTATCCATATACACGTCATTAGTAGCCTCAGGGTTTTATTTTTATACAATCAACCTCATGATAAAATGTCTCCTGTAAACGTATGCTCTACATTTTACAGAGTACTTCGGTTTATTAAAGACACCCAGATGCTATCAGACAAAGGCTGAGCTTCACCAGATGCAACTCTGACCTCACCTTTCCTTTTCCCACGGGTACGGCGGCCAGTCCAGACAAATTCAATAAGGGGAACCCAGGAACGTCTCAGTAATAACACAACACAAACCCGACAGCAAGGAACGACAAAACACATGTACAGTTCCAGAATAGTTTTTAATTTAACCTATGAAATGCAGAAGGGTAGAACTTTTTTAACACGTTTGTTTTGGGGATCGATAATATGACGGCTGGCGTCCGCTCGTCTGTCTGGTCTCCCGGGGACGTTCCTCATAATCGTTAAATCATTAACAAAAAAAAGTGTTTAAATCACGCCAATTAATTTAAGAAAACACAGCCCCACTCTGCCTTTTTTGTTTTAGTCTTTAACAAAAGTCGATCCACACCACCATGCGACACGGGGCGTCTGTTTTTAACAGTTAACTGATCATTGCCATGTAAACACAGATACGATGAGCTGAAGTCTCCAGGGATTGTGAACACACTCACACAAGACACACGTTGAGGTAAAGCTTAATTCCAATATTTCACTCGGTGTACATTATTGGGAGTATACTTCAATACACGCACACACTCAGACGCACGCACGCGCGCACACACACTCACAGACGCACGCACACACACGCACACACACACTTCAGTGAGTAGAGTCAGAGAGGTCTAGATATACAAATAAATGGCAATAGAAAAAATAGCATTCTACTTCCCTCCCCTGACATGTGGACATTAATAATTATGAAGACCTGTTGAGTTTGAGCTGTTCATTGATTTTAAACAACCCCCCACTCTATGGCATTGTCTTTGAGCTTTTTTAATCTATTACAGAACTACAGTCTGTTCGTAGCTACAACTAACCCTGTACCAAACGATACCCTTAGCATGACCGTATTCATGATGAATAATCAACTCTCCATTTAGCGTTAGAAACAAATGTGTTTAACAGCGATAGGTTTTCACAAACGTGAAGACCGTTCTACTTCATTCTTGGAAAGGAAAAAACAAACTTAAATGACAACATATAACAATATATGTTGGAGACATTCGTTATCTGGACCTTTTGACCGCAGGAGGTCCCTGAGTTTGAACGAGCTGCTGGACGAATAGAGATAGAGAGAGAGAGAAAGAGAGAGAGAGACAGATAGAGACAGCGGACGGATGCGGCATGCGGGTTGACTGACAGGTGATTACGCAACACACAACAAACACTTCAGCAGATGTAACAGACACACACACACACACAGCGTGATCGATGAAGACCTCAGATAGTATCAGAAATAAATATAGCATCCCAAGCATTCCACCTGCCTTGTCTCTGTTTTTGTTTGTATAAAGCTGCTTCTAGTTTTTCTCCTGCACCGCTGTGTCGTTACGGTCCTCGCATTCTCCTCCTTCGTCGTCGTCGTCCTCATCTTCGTCGCCGAACGTCTGCTCCTCCATGTGGACGAGGGCGTGCGAACGCGCCGCCACTTGGGCGGCGAGGGCGGAGCTTATGCTGAGGGCCTCGGCGCCGTGGAGCTCCGTCAGTCTGTCCACGGTGGACAGCGCCGTGACGCGCGGCTTCAGGAAGCAGTCCAGCACCTCGCCATCGCCACCGTCGCCGAGGGGGAGCCCGTCGTACTGGTAGAGCTCGGACCCGCCCGCTCCCTCCACGTGCCCCTCCTCGACCTCCCCGGCGGCCATCTTGTCCAGACCGCAGGTGAACTCCGTGACCGGCACTTTTTCCTCTTCTTCTTTTTCTTCTTCCGTCTCGTCATCTTTGTCTTCGGACCCGTGGTCCTTGTCGTTGTGGTTACTGGTACTGGCCCCCGGTGGGACCGCCAGGCCGGTGCCTTCCAGGGCCTGCGACGGCCCCGCGGGGGAGGAAGAGGAGGGGGGGGCGGCCCCCGAAGAGTCCTCCCTGGTGAGAGGTGTCGTAGCAGCTGGGGAGGAAAAAAACAAAAACAAAAAGGAAGACGTGTCACTCAAAAACGACCAAAAACGGTTACATTCTAAATCATCGAAATAATCTAAATCCACACTTCCGTTTTCTTTGCTTTATTATTGTACGAGTCACGTCACGTTTGTCTTCGCGTCTGCCAAATGTAGCCAGCTTGCTAAGCTACGGCCAACCGCCTGGCGCACTGCGGACCACTTTGACCGGGCATTAATCCCCCCCCCCCCCCCCCCCCCCCCAACTGGCAAGTTCTACTGTGGGGGAGGGAGGGAGTGGGCTGGGAAAACAAATCCAAAGCAGGGCGGAAAGCGAGGCGCGCTTCGGCCGGACCTTGGTCGTTGAAGAGCAGCTGTTTCCACTTGAGCCGCTCGCCCTCGGAGGCGCGGAAGCCCAGCACGGCCTTGAGCTCCGAGAGGACGCGGCGGGACTCCTCGCGCTCGCGCCGCTGCCGCTCCCGCTCCTCCGGCGACAGCATGTCGCACCAGGAGCCCCCGCGGCCCTCCTCCTCCGAGTCGGACTCCGACACGTAGGCCTCCCACTCCTGGTCGGGGGGGGGGGGGGGGGGGGGGAGGAGAGGGAGAGAAAGACCAGAGGGGGGTAAATGTAACAAGTTTTGCATTTGGCATTGAATTTAATTGAGCGTGTGAAGACAGACAGACACACTTTCCCCACCAACACACACACACACACACACACACACACACACACACACACACACACACACACACACACACACACACACACACACACACACACACACACACACACACACACACACACACACACACACACACACACACACACACACACACTGAGTGAGTGAGTGAGAGACAGAGACAGGCAGAGAAAGAGACAGAGACAGAAGCAGTAACCACAAGATGGGGACAGAGAGAAGGAGAGCGAGAACCGCAGAGAGAGAGAGAGAGAGAGAACCAGAGTGAGACAAGACAAGAGTGCCAGAACGAAGAGGTTAGAGTCAGACAGACACTCGAGGAATGGGGTGGAGTGGGAATGTGTGTGGAGGAGGAGGGGGGGGGGGGGGTAGTGGGTATCAGTGCTCACCAGCTCCTCCGGCACCGGGTCCCGGTCCAGGATGAGAGGGAAGGACGGCGTGGGGGTGGGGACGGGGGCCGCGGCGGGGGCGCCCTGGTGCACGCCCGCAGCATTATCTGTGGAGCAACGGCGGTCGCCACGGTAACCACGGGAGCGACAACACACAACAGCACAACAATGCAACAACAATGGCCTCCCCCCCCCCCCCCATGACTCCTCCTCCCCCTACTTTTGGCTCACAGCCTCCGTCTCACATGCAGGCTAGGTTTTTCTTGTCCTATATTCTGGAGCACTTCCTTCCCGAGAGACGAGTGGGGGGGGGGGGGTGCAGAGGAAGTCTGTGCCAAAAATAACTTAGCATCACGTTCTGCTGTGTGTGTGTGTGTGTGTGTGTGCGTGCATCTGAATTTTCATCACCAAATCTGTTGATTAACAAGTGCCGAACAAGTTGACAGCCGGAGGCGGGCAGGGGGGGGCCTTTTAATAGCAGCTCACCAAATAATTTCAGCTGTTCATCATCAACAACATGACCGGATTTGTGCTGAAAATATATCTAGGTCAACAAAAAACCCAGTCCATTCATGTCACGTCATGCCAGTTTCATGGTGTGTTTATAACATTCAGCAAAACGGTTCAACCTCGTCTAAAAAAAATCGCTCCAAAAACGCAGCCAATTGGGTCGGCGCGCCCCCCCCCCACCCTGGCGCTCACCTGTGCGTCGCAGCATGCGGTCCACCTGGCCCACTGTGTCCTCCCAGCAGCTGGCGCTGGCCTGCATGTGCGGCTGCAGGTTGTGGAGCCGCTGGCTGAGCTCCAGGTAGCCCTCGCCCGACAGGGGCGGCGCGGCCGCCGTCGTCGTCTCCCCACACACCATCATCTTCTCCAGGTCGTCCTCCAGGATGATCATCCTATGGGGGGGGAGGTGGTTGAGAGGGGATGAAGAAGAAGAAGAAGAAGAATTACTCTTTTGATCCCGTGAGGGAAATTTGGTCTCTGCATTCATCCCAATCGTGAATTGGTGGAAACACACTCAGCACACAGTGATCACACAGTGAGGTGAAGCACACACTAATCTGGCCGCAGTGAGCTGCCTGCTACAGCGGCGCTCGGGGAGCAGTGAGGGGTTAGGTGCCTTGCTCAAGGGCCCTTCAGCCGTTCCTACTGGTCGGGGTTCGAACCGGCAACCCTCCGGTTACAAGTCCGAAGCCCTAACCAGTAGGCCGCGGCTGCATATGGGAATGAAAATAACCACATTTTGGAGTGGAAATCGGAACTAATTTCGGAATGGAAATCAGGGCAAAAAGTCGGAATGGAAATCGGAACGTCGTTTGGAATGCTTCTTTTTCTAGAAACATGGTGATCGCTTTCCTTGTGCGTTCTAAACATACTGCGCTAATGGTTTTTAGCAGGAGAACATTTGGTTTGAGGTGGTGTTGTTTAGCTTCCGTCTGCAACAAGTTCAGACCTGTGTGTGTGTGTGTTGTGTCAAGGACATTGTTGCTTGCCAAGAAAGGGGTGTGTCTCTGTCTGTCTGTCTGTCTGTCTGTCTGTCTGCCTGTCTATGCGTCATCGGATCACATGCTCACTCGCTCAGCAAGGCCTTGAGGTGCAACTGCAGGCTCCGGATGGAGGTGTGCAGGGTGTTGAGCTCGCGGCACTTCTGGCGCGCCTGGCCGGCGCGGTCCGAGCCCTGGCCGCGCGGCTGCGTCTCGAAGTAGCGGTGGAAGTCGTAGCTCCGCTGCACCTCGCCCAGGCAGCCGGCCAGCGCGTGGTGGAGGGGCTCCGTCACCGCCGTGATGGAGCGGTGCAGCGCGGCGGGGGTGGCGCACGGAGACTTGGGGCCCGTGGAGGCGGAGGCGGAGGCGACGCTGGTGCCGGCGGCCCCGACCGGCTCCTGCGCCTCCCGTTGTCGTGACGACAGCAGCAGCGCCAGGCGACGGAAGCACTCGGAGCTCTGCGCGACCCACAGCTGGTACATGACCTGTGTGGATGGCGAGAGCGCGGGGGACAGGAGAGATGGGGGAATGTATTTGGACTGAGCTGGAGAACTGGTGTGTGTGTTGAGCAATGGAGCATCAGCGGCTCCTTTGCTATATTTCTCATCCAGCATATAAAGTACATAACCTACATCTTCTAATTTTACCTCTACCACATTATATAATGCTCTGATCAACATCTACAGACAAGGAAAAATGTGAAGATGTTTTTGCTGGTTTCTTGGCCAGGCTCCTCTTTGAAAAATATATTCAATTTCAATGAGATCTAAAATGAGAACCGGTTGAATAAATAAATAACACCCGAGCACACATTGGTTGTGCATCTGGGATCGACGGGAGGTTTTGCCTCTTTGGGACCCAACCATCACCCCTCCCAGACCCCCTCGCCGCGTGGTGCTTTACCTTCAGGGCGGGCAGGCTGTAGTCGTCGGTGAACTCCTGGGCCTGTTCGTCCCCCACGTGCTCCACGCCCAGCCCCAGGCCCAGCTCCTTCAGGGGCACCGCAGACACGTAGTTGGTCACGTTGTCGATCTCCGAGTTGAGCGGGAACGTTTCGGAGCGTTAAGGAGCAGCCGTCGACGGTGGGACTCAAGTGACATCAAGCGCATCGTGTGCACTTCAGGTCAGAAGAGCGACGCAAGCTATGCCTTCAAATTAAATACTGTCAGCGACGGGAGATGAATTTGATGAAGCTGACTGGAGATGAATTTGATGAAGATGACCGGAGATGAATTTGATGAAGATGACCGGAGATTAATTTCATGTGTAATGAGTTTCGTCCACGATAGCGATCTCATTTTTATTTTTTAAAGAAACACACTTGTCTCAAAATATTACAGACTAGAAGATCACAGAAACATGGCATATTATATTAACTTTAGAAAACAAAACCTATGTTTTATCGGAAAACCCCCAAATCATTTAATTTTACACTGCAACTTGACTGTCAGCCTTTAGGTGGCACCAAACTCAAAAATATTGCACCGTCCACTTCTGCTTTAATTCACCGGTTAGCTAGCTAGCTCCCGCCAGTGTTGACGAACACGTTGGCCTCCCAGTGCGCCGCGTTGCACGCTACAGGATATGACTTGAGCATGTGGCAGGTGGCCCGGCGGGAGGCCCGGAAGGCGGTGCGCAGGGCCCGGTACAGCGCCTTCCGCAGTCCGATCAGCTGCTGGCCCCGAGGCTCCGCCCCCAGCCCCGCCCTGCTAAAGGAGCTGGCCGCGCTCACCCTGTCGAGCAAACTTGACAAGTGAAATGTGATACGTACTGTGCAGACGTCCTGAAGAGGCCGGGGAGCACACACACACACAAAACACAAACACACACGCACACACAAACAAAAAACACACGACACCGAAACACGATGACGGAGGTCAGGGGTCATGCTCTGCTACTACCAGGGTGTGCTACGGTTTGAGCGCATGCTGCCTAGCATCACAAGGTAGCATGCTTCAATGAAATCGGATATGCAATCACAATAATTCACAATGTGCAACAGTGACACAGAGTGAGGAGCAAGCACGTGCGAGCAGACGTTTTTTTTTCCCCCCCAGCAGTAATTGCATGCTTGATGTTATGGATCCAAAAGTTTAACTCTTTGATCCATGAAAAATGGTAAGCTCAAGACTAGGACTACACACCTGTGACTAATGGGTAAGGAATGGCTTGATCATTTTGGGCAGGCTGGCCGGAGCTGGGATGGATCGCACAACACACTCCTCCTATCAGTCGCCAAATTGATCCGTTTCGGCATCCAAACAAGTTCACTTTTGCAGCTCAAAAAATGTCACAGCTTAACAAGCTACATGTTATGCGTTTACTATGTTTCTATGGTTACGATCATTCCAAAATAAAAACGGCACGTGACAAAAGGTCCAAGGACATGCATGGGGAATCATTCATTAAACTGTGAATGTATGATTTGCATTGAGTGGAGTGGGGGGGTGGGGGGGGGGAAATCACAAGGGCATGCGCTGGGTAGAAACACACACACACACACACATACACACAACGTAAATTACAAAAAAAAAAAAAAGAGGTCAACTTACAGGGTGAATCCCCGAGAGATGACCTCCGTCTCCTGGACCAGGCGCAGGGCTTTGCGCGCCACGCCCGTCAGCGCCTTGCTGTCGTGCACCAGCGCCTGGAGCTCCGAGGCCGTGGCGTGGACCGCCCGCTGCGCGCGGCCCCGCCTCCACAGCCGGGCGCCCCGCGCCCCCACCCAGCCCAGCAGCGCCAGCCCGCAGGGGACCGTGGCCGCCAGGGACCAGGGGCCGCCGCCGCCGCCGCCGCCCGTCGCCGAGCAGAGGCCCAGCAGCACGGCCGCCAGGCCCACCAGCCCCGCCACGTCCCTGGGGGGGGGGGAACGGAGGAGCGATGAAGGGTGAAGGGTCGCGGGTGGAGGACCGACACTGGACCAAACATTTAACAAGGGGCAACTAGACACGAGAGCAGAGATGCGATGTCTTGCTGCCGCCTAGAGGTACCCCCACTAACACCTTGAGCAAAAACACCGAGCGCCATTAGAAACCACGATAAACAAAGTCAATAAATGATTTCGAAAAGTAACATTACGATGCGGTGAATGTGTTGGTATTTTAAGCAGAATTCCTGCCGGTGTATGTCACCGCTTTGGCTAGCATCTCGGTTACACTGAGATATGTGCGTGTCAGGAGTGTGAGTGTCTGTGTGTGTGTGTGTGTGTGCGTGCGTGCGCGTGTCCATGCATGTGAGACTAGCCAGCCTACCAGAGCGAGGGGCTGGCCAGCAGGCCCGGCCGGGGGAGTGCGGCGGCGGCGGCGCGGCCCGGGGAGCCGTCGGCCGGGGAGCCCAGGGTCAGCAGGCCCGGGTCCAGCAGCTCGATCAGCTCCACGTCCTCCTGCAGCAGCACGTCCTGGTCCAGGATGCACCGCACCGAGTACTGGCCAAACACGCAGTCCTGCATCGAGCGGCGGCGAGGGAGAGTTGGGAGTCAGATCGCGTTACCGTTGAGTGCAGTTTATGGTCATTCAATAACGGGTGATATGGAATACAAATATTAAATGCTGTCCCATCCGCATAAAGACAAATGTATATGGCCCATGTGTGCTAAAAAAAAAAACGCCTGAAAAGGCGAAAAGGACGCGGAGAGCAAAAGGGTTGACGGGCGGGTATTGTTTCACTGGCAGCGTTATTTACTCACCAGCTCCCGCTCCAGCGAATGGCATGTGGCCGCCTTTCCAATCGGGCTCCATCGCCACAAGGCGTTGGCCAGTCTCCATAGGTGACCTCCCTGCCAATCACACGGAGGGGGGAGGGGCCACAGGTCAGTCTCAGCCGCTGGGTTTCGGGGGCTACGTTTCGGAGGCGCGCGGGGCCTTCCAGGCCACAGTGAAGGTACCAATTGTCTGAGCTGGCAGGCATCCCAGGTTAAATAAAGAACTAGTTTACCCAGAATTCCTCACAAACTCTCTTTCACTGGGTAACCAAGAAAGCTCTCAAAGCACTCTCGCCTTTCCCCCACCGAGAATAAAAACACACCATCTCAAAGTCCCTCTAAAGGCGGGCGTGCACGGGAGTGCGCGGAGGAGCACGTAAACATGCATAGACACTCAGCATAACGTGTTCAGGACCAGTAAGCGAAGAAAATTAACAATCCAAACCTTCGCCTTATCATGAATAGGCTCTAGTTACTCCCTCATCTGGTAACAGTGCTTGGCTTGGACATAAACAAAAGGAATAACAATGCATGTTCCTTACATCTTCCATGCTGATTAGCCTTACGAAAACCCTCTTTGACTGGACACACACACGCACACGCACACGCACACACACACACACACACACACACACACACACACACACGACTCCCCCCCATCTTGACACCGCTTATTAGCGTGTCGCAGGGGTTGCAGCAGACGGCAGCGCTTCTGTAAACACCCTGGACAGACTTGTCTAAACACATGCAGACACACAGACCCCAAACAGAGCCCAGAAGAACATCCAGCTTCCTCCTTTATAAACCCCCCCCCACCCCACCACTGACGACACCGCATTCCAAGAGGAGGGGGAAATCCACAGCAATCCAAACCTTCGCCTTATCATGAATAGGCTCTAGTTACCCCCTAATCTGGTAACAGTGCTTGGCTTGGATCCGTCGGTGGTGTGTTTAACAGCGGCCGAGCACGGAAGCATAATAACATCCTGTGTGTGTGTGTGTGTGTGTATAAAGAGGCTTACACGACCACTGTATTCTGGGGGTGGGGCAGGATTTTTAATAAATCACACACACACACACACACACACACACACACACACACACAGAGAGAGAGAGATTAATTGCCTTGCTGATTGGCAGGTCGGTGGGGCCGGACACAAACATGCAGACAACCCACCATACTCCCAAACTGGAGCTCGTACACACAAGATGTCCCGTGCTGTTTGTTAGTATTCCGCAGGCATCAACAGTCACAGCCTTCTGCGCGCCTCCCGTCTGTCCACTACCACCGCCTTGTGAAGCAAATGGAAGCGGACAATCGGAGCCCAGACTGGCTTCCGGACTGCGGCAAAGCCAAAACGTCTCGAGCGTGTGTAGGAGAACATATAACAAATGTCGCCTCTTCGTTAGCTCAGGGAAGTCCTTAGGTGGAGTACAGGGAAGTCGATAATGGCTAGGATACAGGTTAAAAGGTTCGGACTTAAGAGCCCCAGTGGCCTCAGTCCGCATGCATGCGTCCTGGACTGAAACACCTACCCCGACCTGCAGCTGTGTTTTGGAAAATATATTTCACTGTAGGTGACTGAGGATGAACGGTGACATAACCACTGAAGGGCAAACCACGTGCCAGTTGTATCTGCTCACACAACCGTTCCGTAAAGCTGTAAAACAATTTAGGTTTACCCCTATGGTTTCCACACATGAACTTGTTATCATTGCACAAACCAAATTGCTGACGGTCTGCCCGGGGGAATATTTTATTAGATTATCCTCTGGCCCAATAGGAGAGCCGTCAGCTGCTGTATCACTCTGACCTCAAAGCCTCTTAAAAAACGTCATCCCTGGGCTATGTCCTTTTAGACAGAAACATGAAAAAGGTAACAAAATTGTATTAAGAAGATCAATTAAGTACTTCAAATGACTAAAATCAATCAGAAAGGGTAATTACATCAACATGTCAGTCTATGTCTCCATTAGACATAACTGCTAAGTGAGCCCCCCGAATTCTAGGTAAGCCTATTTGCAACAAGCAAATAAAGTGATAGAGCACGGGGGGAAATTATTAACCTCAGTAAAACATTGACCTGGCCCACGTACGCACTCAAACAGCTCATCATGTAAATAACTCTCCAAAAAAAAGGGCTGACAGCAAGATCTCTTGTTGTACCCACAATGCAACAGCCTGTGGGTCATGGCAAGAGAAAGAAAATAGATTAGACCGGCAGTGACTTGCCACGACAAGGCGCGCCTCTGAGCCGGCTCCCGTGATATCTGGGAAGGCACAAAAGGGGAAACCATGACACTGTCCGGAGAGATCCTGTGGTTCCGCCCAGAATCCTTCCTCCCAGAATCCTCTCTGTCCCTGACCGGTCCCGTGTTCTCGTTAACGTGTTGGAAACGCTTCCGATCAACGTCACGTTAAAGGGGACCCTCCCGTCATCTCGGGCCGGTGTGTGTGTGGGCGAAAGGGAAGGGAGTGGTACGGTATAGACAAAGAGGTCATATATATATATATATATATATATTGCATCTATGGAAGGGCACACTTGCCTTTTTTGGGCTGGGGGGGGGGAGAATCAAAGATCTATTTTAATCGTTTCCGAGAGGGAAAAAAAATCCATTTAAGTAAGCTGTTGTGAAATACAGAGCAGAGCACGTGGGTTTCAATCCATCAAATCAGAAGTGGATGAAAACCGTGTAAAGCCATTGTGGGGAAAGAAGCAAAACACACACACACACGCATTTACAAGTAACCCTTCTGTTGCAAAATGTAGTACCAGAAACCACAGCATTCTTGCAGTAACCCTGTTGAGCGTTTGAGACTTGAACAGAAACCCAAGTAAAACCGACATGAACTAAAAACTGACAGACAGAAAGGAAAACGATAATGCGCCAAATACCTTGACTTGTCCTGTGACACACCTCCTTGCCATGCCTGTCTCCTATGGGACTGACGCATTTCCCAATAACAGACTGTGTGACGGGCCTAACTGCGTGCATGTGCAACCCGGGGATTCAATCATCAGTCGATTGGTAAATTAATTAACTGTCTCTCTGTCTGAACCAAAATCCCCCCCCAGGGTAGGGCAGCTGAAAACAAAGGGAAGGGTAGAGAGTTGTACAAATGTGTGCCTCTGTATTGACTGGAAGGGGTGCGCTTACCGAACGCTTCTGGGAGTCTCCCAGGGGAGGGGCTTCCTCTCCATCTCCTCCACAGCCCTCTTCCTGTGACCCCGTGGGACACGCCTCAAAGTCTGTGTGCCCTAGATCGTGCAGGTACTGGAACAGCGGAGAGTTCTGAAAGGAGAGAGAGAGAGAGAGAGAGAGAGAGAGAGAGAGAGAGAGAGAGAGAGAGAGAGAGAGAGAGAGAACCGTTAGAGTGTACAAAAGTGACAAGAGTGAGCAAGGAGGGGAAACATGAGAGCCCTAGGTGTCAGGAATGGAGAATGGTGGGAGGCGGAGGGGGCGGGAGATAAGATGACCGTTGGGAGGGGAACAGGTTGAGAGACTATAAAGTTCCAGGTGGACACAAAAGTGGCTGTTGGCCTGATTAGGAGGTAAAACGTGTTGCCGTGCACAGGATGGAGACAACACTGACCCAAGCTCCCTCTAAAATCCTCCAGTCACAAGTCCACCTGTCATCATTCTCTATTTGGCACCATTCTGGTCTCAGCTAGGCACTGACACTACAGAAGTAACCCAAATATAATGCCCTCAATGAAACGGCAAGCATGACATATAGACCTGCTGTGGACTGAGCATTATATGCGACCAACACGACAAGAGTATCTGATATATAGAAAGAGAAAGCTAAAGCACTGTCTTTTTATTACCAAGACAGGTATAACTTATGTACAGTCATAATAACAACGCCACGTCTATTCCATTACATACGTGTTGACAAAAATAACTCACTTCCATTGTCGGACGAGATCAGAACGCATATCGGGTCGAGGTGAATTTTATTGCATTTCTCTTAAATCGGAACCGACGCATAGGAACCTCTCCGCCCGAGGTCTGGTGGTAATGAACCCCTCAGTAACAATCCCCACACAAACAGAGCTAAACCAGTCTCATGACGACCAAATCTACTTGGCATACACACGGGTATGAAAGAGCCGAATTGGAGGGTTTTTTTTTGTTGCAATCTGGACCCAGTAACAAAGCAAACTGCAGCCTGTGTGATCATCGCATGGTTTGTGCTAGCTTAGCTGTCTGACTGTCACACTCCAGCCCGTTTCAGCACCCAAACGTGAATCGGAACTCGTGTACGATGACAAAGCACTCCTCTATTTTACCGCATGAACGTGAACGACACCAACCTCAAATACCACATCTTCATCAAACTCCTCAGTCATTGCTTTCCCACATGGATACGCAGTCCGTCTAGCATTCTGTATGTGCGGTGTAGAAGTTGAAGTCTTTTAGCCGGTTGCTCTCTGCAGAAACCAAACTTATTTTAAAACTCAATGTCCCATAATGCTTAGCGAAGCGTTGCTTCTTCGTGGGTGGGCCGAACTGCGAGGGCGCCCCTGGCGGCGGGAGGTTGAGATCCAAGAGAGCCCAGGAGTTTGGGTAGGAAACAACCGTGGGTGAAAAACTTCGGGAAAATGGAAAAACTAACAAAGGTTATCACTTTACATGTGGATTATTCACCGCTGCAAGAAGAAACGACAGAGTGGGACTGAACGTGTTGTTTCCGTGCTGGTTTTGAAAGTGACAATGATGTGGAAGAAGGATAAACCACAGGATTCCTTGCCATTCCATTGAAAGTTGCGTTTTGCTCATGGAGAAAGGAGCAAGTCGAGAGTCATGAGCACAGGTTTGTTTCCCATGGAGTTAGCTTAGCATTACTTTTTGATTTGCAATTTGTTTCATGGAGTTTATACAACAACAAAAAAACAACGTTTTGCATTTGCCTTTACAATAGAAAGCACACACATAGAGGGATTACAACTCAAGCGCTATGCACGCCTTCAGCGTCCTCTCTATTTTTATGGAGACCCGCTCAATCACAGTTTCTCTTCATGATAACTCTCAAAAGATTTCAAGACGATGGACTCGATAGTCGGACATTTAGAGCTACTCCAAAAAACGCCATAAACCACTGTAGGCTCCCCTGTGTCGCTGTTATCGGACCCGTTCCGAGCCAGAGGCTGATCAGCCCTTTGTTTTAGCACATCTGCTTCTGTGTGGATGCAACAAGTAACAGCAGCCGTAGCATTGTAATGTATATTGACTTTAGCACTGCAAAACGTATCCCCTGCTCCAATAAACATGGGCTGGAATGAATGTTACCAGTCATGTAATCCACGCTGTTTAATGTACAGTTTTTACCCCCCCCCCCCCCAATGGCATGATGTGTTTTTTAGTCATTTCTCGCACATCCGCTGCATGACTGTGCTTCTGGTGTCGTGGTGTTGTAGCCCAGATTCACACAGTCCCGCTGGCCTGTTATCTTGAAAGGGAAAGAGGAGTTTTTAGAAACACAAAGACCCGAAAGGAAACTCCAGATAATCCAGTGCAGTGCCACAGCACGGATACAGGCGTGACGATGTGTAATATAATAAAAAAAAGTTTGACAACCATTCCTATTGAATGGTCAGAAAGAAGCTTGCACTATTCGGTCATGTGTCTTTGTTCGTAATCCAACGTTTGTATAAAAGCCAAACTCATACACATGTGCGTTGTTACTGTCCGTCATAGTGAGAGGGATATCACAGGATAATTACATTATAATTCATTAAAGCCATTGTTTGAAACGGATGCGATGTGAGTGGTTGATTCCACATGCAATACTAGTTTAGTTGCGTTTTAATCGCTTGGCTCACAATCCACTATCAGCCTGCTTTGATCCATGATACTCGCTGAACTCCCATGCCCGGTTCTTGCTTCATTAGCCGACTGTAACCCGAACGTTGACCTTTTGAACTTAGCCACATGCAGCTGTATATTCTTAAATTACGAAAGCGCTGGCGGACACCAGCACGTATGTATCAGCCGGTCAACATTCACAAGAGATCAACATTATCGTTCAAAACATTTTATATTTCCTCTATTCTCTATTCAACACACAGGTGTGAAAAAACCTCCTCTGGCTCCCAAACCAAAGCTTCCTGCTACCACCAAACCCTCGCCCCCTCCCATCGCCCCCAAACCCGGCCTGCTCTCCCAGCCCCCCGTGGTCCACAACCCCTCGCCTTCTCCCGCCACCCTGCAGAGGGCCAAACCGGCCCTCGCCCCCAAACCATGTGTGCCAGTGCCGCAAACCAAACCCGGGGCCGCCCACGCCCCGGCTCAGGAACACGCGGACGGTGGCCTCGACCACCTCAACTCCAAGAACGGGATTTTATCCTCGCTGAGGGACGGCGTCTCGGACTCGGACTACATCATTCCGGCCTGCTGCCCCGGCGGGCTGGGGGCGGACCCCGTCTGCCGGCGCCTGCACAACGGGGGCGACGCGTGCGACGAGCCGGGGCTGCAGAACGGCAACGCTACTGAAGGACACGCACTCCCCGTCACAGGGAGGGAGGGGTACAGTGAAGAGGGCCGGCCGGAGCAGCAGCAGCAGCAGCTGGATGACGAAGAGGAGAAGGGCGAGGTAGAGGGGGGCTGTCGATTGACGGATAGCTTCCAACCCAAGCCCCGGGATAAGCCCCAGAGGCAGAAGCACCTGGCCAGGGGGCGGAGCGGCAGAGCGGGTCAGGGGTCACCGGAGGCCCCTCCGCAGCAGCTGCAGGCGTTGGAGACGGAGAGCCGCCCGGAGAGCGCGTTGGGACAGTCGGCGGACGACTTCCCGTCCCCCGACGAAGCTCCTCGCGGGGAGTCCAGCCGCACAGACACTGGAATCCCTGGTGGTGCCGCCGCGGCACCCGCCCACCCCCTCTCTCCTCCTTCCTCTCCCCCTCCGTCTCCACCTCCTCATCCGCCCCTGTGGCCCAGCCCGACAGAACCGCCGCACGACGAGCCCGACGGCCCGCACGCGCACACCAACGGCCGGGCCTCGTCTCCCCCCGGCCTCCCCGCCACGCCGCCTCCGCCGCCCTCCCCTCCCCAGGTCCCGGCTCCGCCCAGCAAACCCCTCCCGGTCCCCCACCCCCGCCGAGCCAAAAAGCCGGTCCTGGTGAGGCAGGATGGCCTAGAGGGCAGCTTCCAGGAGGGGCCGGCAGAGGAACTCCCGCATAGCCCCGAGGTGGCGGGTGACCGCGCGGGGTCATCGAGTCCAGCCGATCCGGCCCCCGGCTCGGAGGCGGAGGAGCCGCGGGCGCCCGGAGAAGGCGAGCAGCCCCCGGGACCCGAGCAGGGCCTCGGACCCCCAGACGAGGAGCAGGACGCTCCCGTTCCCCCGCCCCGCCAGACCTCCCTGTCGCACAGCCACAAGGCCTCCTCCCTCCACAGACACGCCTCCCACTCCATGGACCTGCTGTCCGGCCCGGAGCCCCGCCCGCTGGCGGCCGGCAAGGCGAAGGGCGAGGGGGGCCGGGCGGCGGACGACGAGGAAGACGGCTACGGAGACTTCGAGCGCTACCCGTTCGCCCACAGCCTCCCCAAACAGATCAAGCTGGGCTGCCAGCGCCCCGCCCTGGGTGGCGGTGGTGGCAGGAAAGCCCTGTCGGCCGAGGGCCAGGACTCGCCCCGCGCCCCGCCCAGGAAGCCCCAGAGGCACAGTCTGCCGGCCCCGCCCCCCCCGCCCCTGACGCCCTCCTCCTGGGCCCCGCCCGCGCCCCCCCACGCCGGCGGCGCCCCCACCCGGGAGCTGCCGGCGCCGCCCCACTCCCAGGAGAAGGGGGCGTGGCGCTTCCCCCGGCCCAGCGTGTCCTTCTTCAGCCGGCAGGCGCCGGGCCGCAGGCCGCCGCAGGGCCGGGCCCCGGGCCCCCCGCCGTCGATGGCGGCGGCGGCGGCGGCGGCGTCCAAGCTGGGCGGCCAAGCAGCGGGCGCAGTCCTTCTCGGCGGCCGACCTGTCGTCGCGCGAGAACGCCAACCCGCGGCGGAGCACCACCTTCCGCAAGCTCCTGGAGCCTCAGGATCTCCGTGAAGATGCTGCCCAAGCGCTTGTCCAAGGCCGGGGGGGGCGTCGCCCGACGGCGGCGAGGACCAACGGGGGGCGGGGAGAAGGGGGCGGCCAGCAGCGACGCCGACGCCAACAGCAGCGGCGACGGCTCGGTGGAGTACGAGAACGTGCCGCTCTACGAGGAGATCCCCGAGTACATGAACCTGCCGTTCCACGGGGGGCGGCTGGGGGGCCTCCACGACGGAGACTCCCGACATCTACGAGGTGCAGGACCCCTACCTCACAGAGCTGGGCCGCCGCTATGACAGGTACAGTGGGGGGGGGGGGGGGGGGGGGGGGGGGGGGGGGGGGGGGTCGTTAACTTGGTTTTTGTGTGATCTTAATTGGGTTTCGTTTTCGCTTTCGGGTTCTGATCCTCTGTTGAGACGGCGTGGTGATGCATTTTTGTCGTGTGATTTTTTCGTCCACCCAAGGTGATGTGAACGGAGCGGTTGTAGTTGTGTGTTTCCACACGTTTTCCTTTCCTTGTGGCTCGTCGATGGTGGTAATTGAATGATTCTCATGAGTCAAAGGGTAACTGTAAACACACAGTAAATTTAACCTAGGAGTCATGTGGGTGTTGTAATTACCGCCCCAAGCCACACCAGTTCCTTATTACACTGGTGCGATGAGATGGATTGGAAATTACAGCATCATTTCTGAGTATGAGTCAGAGCAGCTTCAGTATTAGTAATTAATCAACATTAAAATGAAGCGGCATCCATTATGAAAGGGAAAAAAACTGGAAGCGAAGAAGTGGAGCACATTGTTATGGTTGTGAGTGAGGAGTGTGTGACCCGAGGAGGGAGGAGACCGAGTGAGTGTGTGACCCGAGGAGGAGAGACCAGCTGAGTGTGTGACCCGAGAAGAGAGAGAGACCGGCTGAGTGTGTGACCCGAGGAGGGAGAGACCGGCTGAGTGTGTGACCCGAGGAGGGAGAGACCAGCTGAGTGTGTGACCCGAGAAGAGAGAGAGACCGGCTGAGTGTGTGAGCCGAGGAGGGATAGACAGCTGAGTGTGTGAACCGAGGAGGGAGAGACCAGCTGAGTGTGTGACCCGAGGAGGGAGAGACCGCGTGAGTGTGTGACCCGAGGAGGGAGAGACCGGCTGAGTGTGTGACCCGAGGAGGAGAGAGACCGGCTGAGTGTGTGACCCGAGGAGGGAGAGACCGGCTGAGTGTGTGACCCGAGGAGGGAGAGACCGGCTGAGTGTGTGACCCGAGGAGAGAGAGACCGCGTGAGTGTGTGACCCGAGGAGGGAGAGACCCGGCTGAGTGTGTGATCCGAGGAGGGAGAGACTGAGCTGAGTTGTGATGTAACCCAAGCTGCCTTCGCCCTGTTACCCGGGCTTAAGCCATCTTATTTACCCTCAAATTCCAGGTATCCTGTTGACCCGCTCTGCGGGAACCGGCGTGTTTTCCAACCGGTTACACAGAGCACTGTTAGCGTTAGCCCGCCCAGCCCTGTGCGCTGGCTAGTTAGCGCTGCAGAGTAGCATGTCAGCAGAGCGGCGGTGTTGCTGCAGGTTGGGGTTTGTTTTTCCTGTGGGTTATTTTCAGTGGCCAGGGCAGGAAATGTCTCTGAATCGCAGAAACGCAGCGCAGCGCTCTGCAACAGGGAAAATAAACCTCCAGCAACCACCGGAGTCTGCTCCGCCTTACGCCTTCGCTTCTCCCTCCCTCGCTCGGTCTCCCTCCCTCTCCCTCTCTGTCTCTGTCTGTCTCTGTTTCTCTCTCTCTCTCCCTCTCTGTCCTATCTCTGTTTCTCTCTCCTGTCTCTATCTCTCCCTCTCTGTTTCTCTATCTCTCCCTCTCTGTCCTATCTCTGTTTCTCTCTCCCTGTCTCTCTCTCTCTCCCCCTCTCTGTTTGTCTGTGTCTCTCTCTCTCTCTCTCTCTCTCTCTCTCTCTCTCTCTCTCTCTCTCTCTCTCTCTCTCTCTCTCTCTCTCTCTCTCTCTCTCTCTCTCTCTCTCTCAATCCCTCTTGGTCATCGTACTTTAGTTTTCCTTCTCTCTGCACCCCTAGCCTCCACCTGACCTCTGTGCACACTACTACTTTAAATCATGGCCTTTTTTCTCTCTCTCTCTCGTTCTCTCTGTGAGAAAGTTTGAACCATTGCCTACCACTCATACTCGCGTGTGTGTCGCTCAGTCTGACCCACAAAACCGATTCATGTCACCCTCAGCCCCGGGCGGTAGGATGGAAGGTCAAGGTCTACCCAGTGACAGTCAACTGCTTCTGTGTTGTTTGAGCCAGTTTGTGTGTGTGTGCCTGCGTGTATGTCTGCGTTGACGCGGTGACACTAGCATTAGGAGACCAGTATGGGAGTCAGTATGAGACTTAATATGGTGGTCTGTATCAATTAGTATTGGACACAGCATGGGAGTTAGAATGAGTTAGCTGGGGAGTTGGTATGGGAGTTAGTATGAGAGTTAGTAATAGAGTTATGAGCACATTGTGAGTCTCACACTGGGAGTCTCACAGTCTCACAGTGGGAGTCAGTGTGAGATGTAGTGAGTCAGAATGGGTTGCTTTCAGTCATCTTTCTTTGTTGGTAATCCAACGCTATGAGAGTTTGTATGGGAGAAGAAGAAGAAGGGCATTTAGCACACGCTTTTGTCCAAAGCGACTTACAATCAGTACATGTGTGGGGTTCGACATGTTGACAGTGTGTGTGGGGACAGTTAGAGGTGGGGATTGAACCGCCGACCCTCCGGTTAGTGGTCAACCCGCTCTACCCACTGAACTATGCCGCCTCTTTGTGTCAGTATGACATTTAGTAAGTCGGCATGGGCTGGTTTGGGAGTCACTATGAGTTAGCTTGGGGAGTCTGTATTGGAGCCAGTGCGAGTTAGCATTGGAGACAGTGAGCGAGTTGGTACGGGAGTAAGTGAGTGCCAGTATGATTGAGCATGGGAGTTAGTATGAGTGGCAGTGTGAGTTAGTGAGGGAGTTAGTATGGGAGTCAGTCGGCAATGAAACCCCTGCCGGAGCCAAGATGGCAGCCAAGTATGAGTGCCAGCACGAGAGTGAATCTGTAGTGTTTCCCAGGCGTCGGGAGCCTGTTAAGTTTATGTAACCAGCCTGTGGCAGTAAACAAGTGGCGCTCTGTGTCTGACCCAGTGTGGCTGGATCGTGGCGCTCATCTTAGGAGGTCTGAATAGACCAGATACAGGGGGCATGGGAAGACACACATGGAAAATAAAGAAGGTCGGTACAGCGGGGTGCAAGAGAGGCCGTCAAGGCGGAAATTAAACGCCCTCTCATCTTCTATCCCCCTGACAGTTTTTTTAAATTTTTTGAATTAAGGTCCGATCAAATTTGTGCGTGCGTGCGTGCGTGTGCGTGCGCGCGCGCGTGTGTGTGTGTATGTGCGGGATGTCGAGTGAACACCCCTGCTATTGTTGCACTCATTGATTTTCCATTGTGAGGCGACGGACAGATCTATACAGTGCACGTTTACATTTGCACTTGGCAGACGCTTTCACCCAGAGCAACTCACACGGTGTGTTGAACAAACAACAGCATACCATTAGTATTGTTTGTGCGTGTGTGTCTTTTTTTTTTTGTCTTTCCTGATATGATTAATGCACTGTGTCCCAACGTCAACGTAAACGGAGGGGGTCCCGTGTGTCTTTTAGCGGCTGGCTGGGACAGGATGACGTCCATTCTGAGGAAGACGAGGTCCACAGCTCGGACGAAGATGACGACAGCTCCTCTTCGAGTAAAGAGCATCACGAGGTGGTGGACAGACAGGTAACCGGGCTGTCTCCCGCTTGCCTGCGTCTCGCTCTCTTTGTCTCTGTGTGTGTGTCTCTCTCTTTTTCTGTGTCTCTCTCTCTCTCTCTCTCTCTCTCTCTCTCTCTTTGGCTCTCCCACTCGGTCTGACCATATAACTTTAATCGCCCTCCCCCCTTTTTAGGCACACACGTGCACACATTTACATACACACACGCTCATATTTGGCACGTATTCTAAGTAATTGAGCAAAACCATATGAACAGAGTTAATCATAATTGATGAAAGCGGCCTGATACAGCAGAGTGGAAATTCATTACAAACTGTCCATCACAGAACAATGGCCAGAGAGCCGTAACTGGAGCTAGTGAAAGAGTGTGTGTGTGTGTGTGTGTGTGTGTGTGTGTGTGTGTGTGTGTGTGTGTGTGTGTGTGTGTGTGTGTGTGTGTGTGTGTGTGTGTGTGTGTGTGTGTGTGTGTGTGTGTGTGTGTGTGTGTGTGTGGCGTGCGTGCGTGCGTGCGTGCGTGCGTGCGTGCGTGTGCGTGTCTGTGTTAATATTTCCACACGAGCAGGGTGCAAACATAGTTGCTCTGAGAGTCAGAAATAGCGCGTGTCTGTAGGCTTTGCCCTGTCTGACCTACCTCTTACAACGCTGTCACACACACACACTCAGGCGTTGAACAAGCACGTGCTCACACGCACGCGCACACACAGACAGCACACTTAAACACACACACACATACACACACGCGTATAAGAACACACTTGAATACATACAGGAAACACACACAAACACACACACACACACACACACACACGCAGAAGAACACACTTGCATACATACAGGCACACATACACACACACAAACACACACACGTAGCAAAACACACTTGCACACACACACACACAAACTCAGACTCTCTGCTGGGAGCAGGAGGCCCTTTCAGTCACCCAGTGCCAAGGTCGGTTTCCAAATTAAGATCGCCAGAGAGGGCTAACCCATTACCATTCCACCACACACACACACACACACACACACACTCAGAGCAAGGGAGTGAGAGAGAGAGAGAGAGAGAGAGAGAGAGAGAGAGAGAGAGAGAGAGAGAGAGAGAGAGAGAGAGAGAGAGAGAGAGAGAGAGAGAGAGAGAGAGAGAGAGAGAGAGAGAGAGAGAGAGAGAGAGAGAGAGAGAGAGAGAGAGAGAGAGAGAGAGAGAGAGAGAGAGAGAGAGAGAGAGAGAGAGAGAGAGAGAGAGAGGATGGATGGTGGGCAGGGTGCTTAATGAAGCTACTGCTCCACTTTTCTGGGACACACAGTTGCTGTGTAGACCGAGGGACTTGCTGTTTGTTGTTTTGGGGCAGCCATATTGTCTCGCTGCTCCCATGTCTTCTCAGCACTGAAGTGGACCATGGGGCTGTGCACGGACTCTGTAAGTGTCGGGCTCCGTCGACTGTGTGTGTGTGTTACGGCTTATTACGTGCTACCGTGCTAGCCTGAATTGCTCTGCGTTTTGTGTTTATGTTTGTTTTTTTGTGTGTGTGTGTCTTGTGTGTATGTGTGTGTGTGCGCGCGTGTGTATGTGTGTGTGTGTGTGTGTGTGTGCGTGGTTGTGTGTGTGTGTGTGTGTGTGTGTGTTCCCTGTGCAGCAGGAGGACGAGATGAAGAGGAAGAAAGTCGTTCACATTGCGCAGGAGATCATGAGCTCTGAGAAAGTGTGAGTGTGCTTTTTGCGTCGTCAGAGAGACAGGGGCAGCGTCGCCGGCCCTCGCCCCGACCACACGGCCTTCTGGTCGTCAGTCTAGCCGCGCGTCGCGTTGTGTTGCTTTCGGTTGTGTTGCTTTCGGTTGTGTTGCTGTGTGCCGTATGGCTTGAGTGTTGTGTCGCGTCCTTTTGCATTGTGTGCGCGCGTTGCATTGTTGTTGGTGTGACGCGCGACTGTGCGTGTGGTGTTCCATCGTGTTTGTGTTTATGTATTGTGTGTACCAAGGGGTGAATTGAGATTGTTCTTTATTGTTGTTGTTTTTTTTTAACAGGTTCGTGGACGTGTTGAAGCTCCTTCACATTGTAAGTGTTTTATCGCTCTATTCGTGTGCCTACAATAAATGATAGCTTGATGTGAACTTTGACTCTGTTGATATTGGCTCCATGTCATGAGTCCCACTTCCGGCGCACTTGGTGTGAGTAATCATCAGATAATTGCACTCATTAACAGAATGGTTAATGGGCATGTATCAGCTATGCCTAATTACAGAGTAAATGAATGAACCACTTTGATTGATTCTTAATGTGACAGATGTGAGTTCTCACAGTTTATCTTTAGTGTGTGTGTGTCTGTGTGTGAGTGAGGCTGTGTGTGTGTTGGCGGGGAAAGTCCTGGGTTCAGGGTAAATAACCCATGATTACCAGGGCTTGTGTCCTTTGATATGAAGCAACAGGTGGCCGTGTGTGTATAATGTCCGTTCGTGTGTTCTGAGAATGAGTGAGTGTGTAATTGGGTAAGTGAGTCAGAACAGAGAGGCGGAAATTGAGATGGTATGTTTTGGGGTTCTAGCTAATGTGTCGGGAGCACTCCTCACTTTGTTGCGGGGAAGTGAACCGTATTTGCCACCACGTGGAGTGGTTTTAACGGGACATGCTTGTGATCCCCATCACTAACAATGTCTTTTGTTTACACACCGAGATAGCTGTGTATGATCAGCTGCTCGGGACACATTTACCTTCCTAAATATCTCCCATATCATCAAATATTGACTCATGCTACCACGGCGCCCATAGAAAAGCACACTGCGACTGTCGTCGATCCTCACAGTCCCACGCAGTTGTCGCGCGGTGCTGTCACCGGCCGAGCGTGTGACCCCTGACCCCTTTGTGTCAAAGGACCCCCAGGTGAGCGGGTTCAACCCCATCCCCCCCCCCCTCCCGCTCCCCCTGGTCCCCTCTTTCCGGGGGGTGTTGGAGGGCACCGAGCCCCCCCCCCCCCCCCCAGCTGTCTAGCTTCCTTCAGACGAGGCTTTTAAACTGAGCCCACCGGGCGGATTAGCTTCCAGCGTGGTCCCCTTCCGCGGATAGGAAGGGGAAAAGGGGTGGGCTAGCAGGGTGTTGGCAGTGGCGGCGGCGGCGGTGGGGAGTCATTCATAGAAAGAGGTCACATGACGTCCTTTGCCGCTCGGCCTCGCTGGGCCCCGTCCAGGCCGCAGCTGCTTCCTCAGGGCCGCAGCGTGGACGACCCCAGACGCACAGTCTCGCGTCTCCGCGCTAATCCTGCATGCTGCTTGTCCCTGAGTCCCTGAGTGTGTGTGTCTGTGTGTGTGTGTGTCCGGGGAGTGCCCGTGGGGGGTCGGGTGTGGGTGTGTGTGTGTGTGTGTAACAAAAAAAAAAAAGGGGGTTGTGTGAGTTGTCAACCGATCATCACACTTCTCCTTTGATGTGTCTTTTCCCCCCTTCAAGGATCCCTGGAATTTCCATGTCTTTGTTTTTTTTCTCCCTTCTTCTCTGTTTGTAGTCGGTGCCCAGCGAGTTTTTTTTTTTTCTGTCTTGTTATTGGTGGTGGTTGGTTTGTCGGTGATTTCACAAGGCCCAGACTAGAGGAGGGAGTGTTTGTTTATTTCCTTCAGTTTTGTGTTTGTGTGTGTGAATGTGTGTGAATGTGTGTGTGTGTGTGTGTGTGTGTGTGTGTGTGTGTGTGTGTGCGCGTGTGTGTGTGTGTGTGTGTGTGTGTGTGTTTGTTTGACTGAGCCGTATGCCCCCTGTAGCTGTTTTCCATTTGAATGTGTCTTGACGAGATAATGTGCTGGTTCAAAAAGTGTGTGTGTGTAGTGTGTGTGTGTGTGTGTGTGGAGGCGGCAGCGGGTGCGGTCTGTGTGTGACTGTGACTACGTTTCCTGGAACATTTGAATCCTCCCTGGTCCTTCCACTTCCTTCCAGGTGGATGTGTGTTGGCTCAAGTGCTGACTCAGCTCGCTGTGTGTCTGCTTGTGTGTGTGTGTGCGTGTGCGTGTGTGCGTGTTTTGTAGGCTGCAGTTTATGAGGTGACCCACTATCCTGTCTGTGTGCAATTGTGTGTGAATGTACACAAGCATGGTGTGTGTGTGTGTGTGTGTGTGTTTCTGTGAGTGTTCACCCCCTCCTACGCTACATGGTCACAGTTGTGGCTAAGACTCTACTCTCCGTATGTGTTTGGGTGTGTGTGTGTGTGTGTGTGTGCGTGCGCGTGTGCAGGACTTCCGCGACGCTGTGGCCAAGGCGACGCGTCAGAACGGGAAGCCTGTGGTGGAGGAGCGGGTTCTGAGCCAGATCCTGTACTACCTGCCCCAGCTCTACCAGCTCAACAGAGACCTGCTGCGGGAGCTGGAGGACAGGGTCGCCCACTGGTACACACTCTCAATCTACCTGTCTACTGTATATACGCTCACACACACACACACACACACACGCTTTCCTTAATTGATCGTCAACGTATGAATGGCCAATTATCAGTCAATTAAGAAAATGATGACCGGTTGTGTTTATTTATTTTTTGCTTTTTCCTCTTCCAAGACAAACTAACTGAGAAGCAATAGTGCGCCCTCTTGTGTTCAAAAAGTAATATCCGCATTTTGACCGTGCTCCCGACGTCTGTATGTCCGGTGAACGTATTCACGCGCCGTAAAATTCTCAGCATCATTTCCCGCTCACATCCCTATTGGTACCCACACAGACGCTGTCCTGCACTCACATCCTTTTCACATGGCGACCCGTACAACACCTCCCTCGCACCTCAACATCCAACCCCTCCTGGCGCCACCTCTCTCAGTAGTCACTGCAGTAGTTCAGTAGTCACTGCAGTAGTTCAGTAGTCACTGCACTAGTTCAGTAGTCACTGCAGTAGTTCAGTAGTCACTGTAGTAGTTCAGTAGTCACTGCAGTAGTTCAGTAGTCACTGCAGTAGTTCAGTAGTCACTGCAGTAGTCAGTAGTCATGCCTTTAGCATCATGCGTCAAGGCACACCTTCTCTCCCCACCAGGGCGGACCACCAGCGGCTGGCCGACATCTTTGTCCAGAAGGGGCCCTACCTGAAGATGTACTCCACCTACATACGGCAGTTCGACAACAACGTGGCCCTGCTGGACGAGCAGTGCCGAAAGAACCCGGGCTTCGCCGCCGTCGTCCGGGAGTTTGAGGTACCGGCCGGGGATGGGGGGCTCCGCAGGGGTTTTGAGTGTGCTGCCGCTGATAATGTTGTGGTCATTTTTATATGGTGTGTGTGTTGTGTACACACCAACATGTGCGAATACGTAGAAGCCATGCGCTTGCCGGGCTTCTGGCTTTTAGGCAGTGTGTTTGTGTGTGTGTGTGTGTTTGTGCATGCCTGTGTGTTTGCCCCTGTGTGTATGTTTGCGTGCACATGTGTTTGCCCTTGTGTATGCGTGTGTTTGCGTGCGTGTGCATGCAAGTGTGTGCGCGCCGCGTCGCGGTGACCCAACCCGATGAACTCTTGTCGTGTGTCTCCTGCTGTCTGTCGCGTCTCCAGACGAGTCCGCGGTGCGCCAGCCTGGCCCTGAAACACTACCTGCTGAAGCCGGTGCAGAGAATACCCCAGTACCAGCTCCTGCTCACAGGTACACATTCCGGGCTAGTGACATCATCCACGATGTGTGTGTGTGTATTTTCGGAGCTAACTCTCACGCCGCTCTCCTACCACCTCTCTACCGCTAACCCCCGCTTCAGGTCAGGGGCTGAGTCAGCCGTCTTGGCAGCTCATTAATGCCAGCGCAGATGTTTCTGCATGCTGGTGTTGAGTCATTTATTATGTTTTTTAGTGATTTAGTAACCTGCTAGCGGAATGCAATATGTTAGCAATATGCTCGATAATGTTTTTTTTAAGCTTTTTCTTAATCCAGCCCTTTCGGTTGACGGTCCCTCTATCTATGCACTTGGTGATGCGCACGTTCACCTGGTTTATTTTTTTTCTTTTAGATTATCTGAAGAACCTGCCAGAGGACTCTGAGGACTATAAAGACACGCAAGGTGAGAACACCATCATCTTTATAGAGATGTTATAGTTTTTATCCCACCACATCGTCACTCCTCGCAGTGAGCCCGACGTGAATATCTCCCCTCTCTCTCTCTCTCTCTCTCTCTCCTCACCAGCTGCCCTGAGCATCGTGAAGGAGGTGGCCAACCACGCCAACGACATCATGAAACAAGGGGTGAGCCTGGCTGCCCTGTCTCCGTGGCCCCCGGTGGTCGATCGAGCCTCTCTCTCTTTTATTCGTTTCTGAAACGTTAAATTCGATTGATCGCCCCTTTGCCCATGAGTCATGACGTTTTAACAGGCACGATTTGTTGCCGAGAAATGATTGGAGCGATGATTCGGGCGATGGCCGCCCCGCTTACGTTATTTCCACGGCTTGACTCTGGTGTTTCTGCAGGATAACTTCCAGAAGCTGATGCAGATTCAGTACAGTCTGAACGGCCACCACGAGATCGTGCAACCAGGCAGGGTAAGGGCTCTCTTCAAGCTGTTTGTTACAGTTGGGCCATATGGACACACAAGTTGTCTTTTTAAAACAGAGATCATCTTGCATAACACATATTATTTCAACAGTCAATATTGTTACAAACTACAACCACCTTTTTTTTTTTGAGAATCTCCGCCCAAGTTACGTGTCTCAAATGTATTGGCTTATAATAACGCAGTACCTGGGCTGGCCACGGTCACGACTGCTGAATGAAGTCAGTATTTAATATCGACGTTAAGACGACCACGGCACCGCTGACGAGATGCTCTGTGGCTCTCCGCAGGTGTTCCTGAAGGAGGGCACCCTGATGAAGCTCTCCCGTAAGGAGATGCAGCCCCGCATGTTCTTCTTGGTAAGAGGAGCCTGGCTGGCTGTCTAAAGGAACTGCAGCATCCCCACACTCCTCCCCTGTGTGTGTGTGTGTGTGTGTGTGTGTGTGTGTTAACCTGGTGATGTCATCGCTCTGTGTGTCCGCAGTTCAATGACGCACTCATGTACACCACGCCCGTCCAGTCGGCCCAGTATAAGCTCAACAGCGTGCTGTCTCTGGCTGGCATGAAGGTGAGCAGTGACCGCTGTTCCTAAGCCGCTAACACAGTTAGCTGGAGATTGTTGTTGGTCATTATTTCATACTGAAATATATGTTGTTGTTTTGTGTGTGTGTGTGTGCGCATGTGTGTTTGTGAGATTGCACACAATTGTAGGGAGGAAAGTGTCATACTTACTCAACAATTGTATTGTGGACTCATATTTCCTGTGTGCGTGTGTGCGTGTGCGTGTGTGTGTGTGTGTGTGACGTGTGTGTGTGTGTGTGTGTGTTCCAGGTGAGCAAGCCCAGCCAGGAGGCCTACCAGAACGAGCTGAACATCGAGAGCGTGGAGCGTTCATTCATCCTGTCGGCCAGGTCAGCATCTTCTCTCAGACAGAAAACGCCTCCTCACACCCGCCTCCTCACATTCACTTTATTCCCAAACCTGAACATAACATGGCTGACTCAACCCCCCCCCCCTGCAGCTCGGCGACGGAGAGAGAGCAGTGGCTGGAGGCCATCGCCAAGGCGATAGACGACTACACCAAGAAGAAGATCACGTTCATCTCGAGTCGCAGCCAGGACGAGGTAACGCGCCCGTCTTGGCGCCCGCGGTTATTATTCTACGCCTGGCACGCCCCCGGATCGCTAGGATCTCTCGGGTGTCGTTGGCGGCGAACGGACCCCTCAACCCCAATGTCTTCTCCCTCTCCGTGTTGCGTTTCTCCCCCGAAGCCCGACAGCGTTCCAGACATCGGGGCTCCGCTGGGCTCCAAGGCGCCCATATGGATACCGGACCTGCGGGCCACCATGTGCATGATCTGCACCTGTGAGTTCACCCTCACCTGGAGGAGACACCACTGCCGGGCCTGTGGCAAGGTGACCGCCGTTTCTTGTTTCTCATCGGCACCACGGGTGTTTAACCCTATAGTGGTTGAACTTTGAACCAAGGCAACCTGGGCAGGCTTTTTATCTGTTTTGGGATTTGACCATGATGCACGATTTTATACTTAATTTGAACACATGATTTGTACTTTTGTTATTATTCTCATGCTGTTTTTTTTTGTTTTGTTTATATTTATTTATGTATTTATTAACTTCTTTTCCAATGTTTGATTATTTCGTCCCACTTGTTCTCGAGGTCAAAGTTCACGGTTTGTGTGGGAACAGAAAGGAAACTGGCCCTCCGTCACGTGTTTCTGAACGTGCTGTGTTCTGTGTTGTCAGGTGGTGTGTCAGGCGTGTTCCACCAACAAGTTCTACCTGGAGTACCTTAAGAACCAGCCGGCACGCGTCTGCGACCACTGCTTCACCAAGCTGCAGGAAAACAGTAAGCGATGCGGGATTCTGGGAAACTACGGAATCTGCCGAGGAAGAGCTTAAAAAAATAAAATAAATAAACGACCGTCGTCTCGTTCTGCAGGCGACCGCTGTGCCTCCACGTCGGTCTCTCCCATCGGAAAATCCGGAGCGTTTTCGTTTTCCAGGAAACAGAAGAAAATTCCGGCAGCGCTAAAAGAGGTGCGCCACCAAGAGCCGTGGCTACAAACGTACTTTTTTTAGCTAAAAAACCGTGCGTCGCGTTCCGAACGTAAACCTTTTGAATGATCACCCCTGCAGGTTTCTGCCAACACGGAGAACACCTCCATGAGTGGCTACCTCAACCGGTCAAAGGGCAGCAAGAAGCAGTGGAAGAGGCTGTGGTTCGTCATCAAGGACAAAGTGCTGTACACCTACGCCGCCAGCGAGGTACCGGAGGACCGCGCTCACGCCCGTCCGTGTTCGCCTTAATGTTCGAGACGCGCTTCGGTGGCCATGCTGTCAACGTAGAATAGAGTGGAGCTATATTCGTCCCGCAAAGTGGGAATTTGTCCTCCTGCTCCAGGGAGGGTCGGGCGAAACTGAAATAAGTGCAATAAATCACCCACTGTCGGCTTGGAAGGGGAACACTTAAAAGACACTCCCGTCGCTCACAGAAAGGTTTGAGCCACATGGGATTCTGGGTAATCCGGCTTGTTTTTTTTTTGGCCGCTTGGCTTTTCCCAGGACGTGGCGGCGCTGGAGAGCCAGCCCCTGCTGGGCTTCTTCCTGCGGGAGGAGAAGTACGGGCCGGCCCAGCGGCTGCAGTTCAAGCTGTACCACAAGAACACCCTGTTCTACATCTTCAAGGCCGACGACATCCCCACCGCACAGAGGTTAGTGACGCGCCGGAACTGTCGCCGTTAAACCTGTTTTTTTTTTTTTTTTTTTTTTTCTGCTCCTCCTGACATTCGTTTCTGTATTCTGGCGATTCTGCAGTGTTGAATGCCGCGGTTGGATGATAATAGTGTTGCGCCCCTCCACAGATGGATCGAAGCCTTCCAAGAGGCCATGATTCTGGAGGAGTGATCGTCTTCCACGGGCAGGCCGCCGCATCCCCGGAGCCCGCTGGCGGAGAACCGCCGGTCTCGGAACTTCGCGGCCCCCTCCCTCCCCCCTATCTCCCCCCCCCCACCCCCGCCTCCCACGGCCGGGGTGGTCATCAGAGCTCCGGACGTATTTAACAGTTTCAGTTTGCTCTCATTCCGGTGGTGGGTTTTAAAAAAAAAGGAGTCATGTCCAGCTGCACGTGTGTGGAAGTGTTTAGAAAAGGCCGTTGAAAACCAGAGGAAGTCCCATTCCTGGAAAGCATTTTACCGGCAAATATGAAGGATTCAATGGCCACTTACATTTAAACATATTTCTGACGCTCTCTGCCCTTGTTAAAATATTGAATTCGATTTGCTTTTTGTCCATGAAATAGTTTGAACTAAGTTTGAGGGCGAGACTCAAGCTTGGAGGAATTCAGGAAGGTGTGGGATTTCCACGCGTAGGTGATGTACTACGGTAGGCTTTTACTGTGAAATACAGGCTTTTACAAATAAGAACGAGAAGCAGATGTTCTACTCAAGAGCTAATCTCTCTGGTTAAGAGATTTTGTTCACGGCTTTTGTTTTTAGTTTAGAGTTCCACGCAATGCCTTGTGGGAAATACAAGATACTGGTGAAAACTGGAAATAAAACAAACAAACAAATAATGTAGATATTTGTAACTGAAGTCAGATGCCATTTTGATTGGCTACTCAGCCACATCTGAAGTAATATTTTGTATATTGATACAGAAAAGCAACATGGGTCTTTTCTCTGTCCAAGCCGAGAGCTAATATTTATATGTAATTGTACATTTTTTGTTTGTTTGACAGATATGAGGCATGATTATTTTTGTTTTTATTCGCCGTGATGATTTTTAAGCACAGGTTGCCACTTTTTTTTGTATCTGGAATTTGTCGATGAGTGAAGAGGAAGGTTAGGATATTTTTATTATTTAACCTTTTTTTTTTACAGATGTAATTGTTTTTTAATTAACTTTTTAAACACACAATTCAACCGAGTGTTTACTTTGATATGTCAGTTGGTTCATTGTGGAAATGAACTTTTGACCACTTTTATCACTGCCAGTGTTATTATCCTGTTCTAAACTTTGCTACCGATGCAATGAATCACGTCTACCCCCAAACTAATGGACTGTTTAAGGTCTTTCAAAAGGCAAGTAATGGTGACGCTTGTTCTAGACTCACGTAGTCTAGTATCTGGTCTGTCCAACATGATGTGTCTCTTGGTATGTTCCAATCGAGGACCACTTTTAGTATTGGTACATTCCAAGTGGAATGTATGCATGAACATCGTTCATGTTTCATACCTTTCGGGGGGGTGGGAAGAAGTATAACTGTAACACCAAATGTGCCTTATTTTTTTATCTCATGGAATGGATCGCAGCAGTTTTGGGAAAGTGTGCTAAATGGTTCACAGGAACAGCGGCAAACGAGAGTATTGATCAGCAGCAGTTGCACAAGTGGTCCAATCCATATTTCTTCAGGATAATTTCTTCTGTAGTTTTTTTTTCCATTTTTTATTAATCAGGGTTGCAATAGATTATAACGTTCACACGTTTGTATTACGTACACTCTTCTGCTGTCATGTTGTGAAAGTTGAGTCTGTTCATTTTTAGCATTACAGTGCTAGGATAACGAAGATGAATGACTGCTAATCTTCACCAGTCCTCAGTGTCCCAGAGTGCATCTGAGTGCATTAGGTCATTGAATCAGATATAAAGGGCTAGTTCAGAACTGTCAGGCAACAGTTTTTAATAAAATAAAAAATCTAAATAACATATTTTGTACTCTGTTATTATTTATTTTTTTTATTTTGGCAATTCATAATGTTTTACTTGAATATTTACTTTGTGGAAATCTGTAAACTGCACTGCCAGAAATGCTCCCAAAACAGTCGACAGACATTTTGGACGTCAACATTCAATATTATGTCAACATTCGTGAGTTTATTGGATGCAGGGAGAGGAGTGGGACTGAATGAGAGGTGGAGGTCAGGGCTGGGGGGGGGGGGGGGGGGGGGTCTCCTGTCGACAGCAGCCTCAGGTGGTGGGGGCACAGCGGTGTCCCTGGACCTCTGTGGAGGTCCACGGCCCTTTGCTCCTCATCCCTCACCCTGCTCCTCTACTGAGACTGATGGAGGGAGAGCAGGAACTGAGCAGGCCACTGTCATAACAGGAGATTTTTTTTTTTTTTTTTCGATTTTGTCACTTTTCATCTATCTGGCTGTCTTTGTCACGTATGGTCTTCGTCTCTCTCTTCTCCACAATATGTCTGCTCTCCAGTTAATCAGCCGACCCAGAAAAGAATCACAACACTGACCTGGCATGCCCACCTTTAAAGGTCCCATATTATGCCCCGTTTCCACAAATTAAAATAGTTCCCAGGTGTGTCAAAGACATGTCTGTGACATGATTTGGTCAAAATTGCCTTTGGATCAAATATTGTAGGTCTCTCTTCATCACCTAAAAACAGCTCTGTTCAAAACGGTCTGTTTCAGGGCCTGTCTCTTTTATGTAAATGAGCTACACCAGACCACGCCCACCTCTCTGCGAGGGGCGTGGTCCCTACGGAGCTGAGCCTCGGCTCCATAGCCATGTGCTAATGTTTACAGACTGACTCGGCCAATGGCTGGCAGAAACTCTGTGGTTCAACCTAGAGTACTATAGAGAGACTCTAGTCTCTCTAAAGGACTCTAGTTCAACCCTACCAGTTTGAGCCTGAATCTGACCCAGAGGGAGAGACGCCGGCTGAAATTCTTACTCTGCGGCTGCCGCAGGAGGTTTCTGAATGGTAAGTTACATATATCATGCGACTTTATATATTTATTTTTTTACGTTCTGTGTGTTATTACACTGTTACTCACATGTTAGCTCCTGCTAACGGTTACGTCTTCGCTGTATCTTTGTTACTTCGAGCTTTTTTGGTGAATGAGCAATTTTGTAAATAGTGTATTAACATTATACTTATCTCTCTTGACTGTATTCTTGCTATCTAAGGATAAATGTATAATGTAGAAACTAGTAGGCTATCAAACGATGCTTGCGTAGTAGGCCTAACCTAAATTATATATTTTGCAAAGTTTGTGATTGTTTTAGCAGAGGTGTTTCATCGTAACAGCACCCTGACGTTTGTTGTTCTAGGTCTTTAGGATTTACTTTTGTACTTCAGCATAAATATGTCTGTCTGTATCAGTAATGTGTCATTCTGGCAGAAAATCGAGGCAGTGTAATGTTGATTAAAATGCCACTGTTTTCCATCTCAACATTATTCAAATGTCACAAGTTTTATGCACTTGACATGGTTAGGAAAATCTTACTTCTTATCCAACTATGCTTGTGTACTTGCATTCAAGTGAAATTCTAACTAATTTTCTTTTGACAGGTGTTTGTGTGGAAACTGCAACACCATTCCCACAGATCAGGAAAATGTCTGCTGTCTTGAGATAGCACAGGTAGCATCTACAATTTCAAAGTGAAAACTAGTTTGTCTTGATTATGGTTTATTTCATACTTATGAAACACAATGGCATTTATTGTTTGCAGTACCTTGTTTGCAGGTTACCAGACGGCTGCAGGAGGTTGAGGGGAACCAGAAATGCATGGTGGACCATCCTGGATTGGAGCCTGTATGCCTCAATGTATACTCGCTCCAGAATGCAAGCCAAATTTTGTAGACACTTTTTAAACATTTATTGACATTGCATTACTAACAAATAAGTTATAACTGTGCTAATCAAAACAAAGTAGCATAACAAAATAATAGATATATATAATAGATGTGTATAGACAAGAAAAAAATGTACAACTCCACATAAACACATTAAATGTTCAACGCAACAAAGCTTCTGGTGGGAGTAGGGGCAGGAGGAAACATGTCAGCCCGATGGGATGGATGGCAGGCCGGTGTTAGAGCGGGTTGACGGGTACCACGCAGGTGTAGACTCAGGGATGGAGAATCTGTAGAAACACAGAGTGTGTGAAAATAGTTTAGTGGTAGTAGTAGAGGGGAGGAGACGAGAGGAGGGATAGTGCTCTTAGTAGCCATATGTTTTAGCAGGCAATCCATAAAAATAAAATGGGATACAAAACAAAAAAGTAATTGCTATATCTTGTCCAATTGCTTGAAGTCGTTACAGGTACCTTGCATATCGCTCTTTTGTGAGCTGGTGTTGGGGCTTGCTGGGACGCAGAATCCGGGTCGTCATCCCAGCTTGTGTGGTCCTTAGAATCCAAACGGAGTTTCCTGATGCCACAGGTCACTACGTGGGATTCAAACAGCTGCTTGATTGAAGCGGGACACATAACCCGCAATGACCTCCTCCTTGTACGGCCGCTCAAACTGTGCAGCAAGGTCTTCAGGAACAGGGATTGCCAGGACTGCATCAGTGTAGGGTGCCGGGTCCATAAACACCTTCTCGAAGATGAGGTCCATCATGTCCACTACATACCCTGTTTTATACAAGAAATGCACAGACATTGTTTACTTTTTTCAGAGACTGAAAGTGTTTTGCTCATTACCTCCTGACACTTTATCTAATTTATTATTTTTCATAAGGTTTGTGTGTGTGTGTGTGTGTGTGTGTATTACTTTATACAGTTATTTATTGTTGAAATGTTTATAGATTGTAAAAAATTAAAAAGTAAACTTACTGTATGTTGGCTCTGTCTTTAGGGGTTTTGCTCTACACTCTCCCTTCAATGCCTTCGGGAAGTGCACCTTGAAGAGGGGTACACCTTGGTCCGTCTTTGCTTGTGGTCGGTTGGCGTTTTCGTTGTAGTACATTGCCGCCAAGTAGAGTCTGTAATAACAAAAGAAAAAAATCTAAAATGTCAGAAACTTTATTATATTTATGATAACATGTAACTCCTTACTAACTTCTTCCCAAGTAAATGCAGCCTAATGAAGCTGGCTGTTTACCTGCACTCCTGTAAGAAGCCCGTAGAGTCTTGAAGGACAGCTGTGTGCCTACACAACGTGTTTCCATCTCTGTCTGGCATGCAACATCTCTTGATGCAGGAATCTGTGCCGTTGATGTTTTTGATGAGCTGGTCTATAACAAGCACACAGGGGTTAGAAAAAAACATCTTCTCAGAACAAATGTAATCATCCCTCCCCCCACTATGTATCTGAGAACAGTGAGAAACATTTTTTTCACATGCATTTTAATATACCATTGAATAATGACTGAATACATAAGGTAAGCAACAAAACATAGTTTGTTTGTATGCACAGGCCAGGACAGTCTGATGACAGAGAGTTCTGAGGTTGAAGTCCTATAATAACAAAATGCACCCGAGACAGTGACATGTCTGTAGCTACGACATGTCCGCTATTCTGCTGCAGCAGAGGAAACTCTGCTGTTCTCAGCTCCACGGCCACTCGTGGCCACGACCGCTAAAATGCGGGACGATACTGTAAACCGGTGCGTGTTTATCAAAGCTTGGTCGCCGTGCAGAGGCACCAGTCGGTTTGAGCTGCGTTCAAAACGCCTCAGGCAGTGATCACTGCTCCAGTATAATGGGTGAACCTGAAACTCACCCGGTGATAAACGTTCCGCGGTGCAAAAATAAGGCGATTAAAATGCGTTATTTTTGTGTCATTCATTCATCTTAATGAACGCGTTAAAGTCCCGGCCCTAGTTTTAACGTAACTTTAGTATAAGCAGACTATGTCGCGGCCCAACAGTACTTTATGCTAGCTGCCATGCTAACAGGGGCCGCCAAGCCGGCTAAACAGTAAATCAGAATAAAATGTTCAAACTTACAGCTTCCACGTTCGTAGTTGGATCGCGGAGAGTTGGTACCGATCCATTTTTAATCCGCAGGGATTTAGCAAATCCAGTTTTATACTGTCCCTCGTTGATGAAGCAGTCCGACGTGAAATAGTTAGCACACACATACAGCACTTTGGGAACTGCTGTAGGGACATCACCATCAAAAATGAAATTCACCCATTGAGTCCTCAGAACCTCCGAAGAGGGAGGTTTATAAAGAGTTGTGTGCTCATTTGTGCAGCCAACAACAGAGCAACCACTTCTTCCAGCTCGTACCTTCGCCATTGTGCCAACCGGAGCAACGCTAGCGAGCGGAATAATGGCGGTGTTTAGAAACTTTTTTAGGGGCGTGGCAAACCTTCACCGGAGGTGTTGCCACCAGCCTGAGGGGAGCGGCCGAGTCTGTTGCTGACGTCATTTGCAGACCATTTCTCAAACAGCCCGTTTTAGCGCACATTTTCTAAAGACTAAGAAAGCAAAAAAACGAGAGGATGAACTTTTTTCATATCAGGAGGGATTGTAGACAGGCCGGGGATGCATATTATTGATAGAAATCCGCTCTAAAGTGCATTTTGCATAATATGGGACCTTTAACAAAGCTTAAAGACCCACTCCTGACATTTTCATTTTATTTAAAAAAAGGAGCACATTCGTACACTTTTGGCCCAACTAATAAAGAATTGCACAGCTTTTACACAGAAGTAACAGGTCTTCAAACCGTCTTCCTGGTTTCAGGAAAGGGGTTTTGCTTGCCCACGCCCCTTTGTCTGTGGCTGGTTTATACTTCTGCGTAGGGATAGCGGTCATTACATACGGATTACTAGCGAGTTAAAAAAAGTTTACAGAAATGAAGACATATCCTCGATTGGTGTACTTGGGTGAACCACAATTAACTCATCTTTAAAGAAGTGGCCAACATATCAAAACCCGCTTAGGATCATCCTGTCTTTTGTATTGATTGTGCTTAATGAATTAAGAGTTTATTCCTGAGCAGGAATTCTTCACTTACGTGTGTTTCTTGCATAAATAATGATACGTGCATCTATCTCATGTGCGTTCCACTTGTTGGACGTCATTTGCAAACAAATGCGCGGTTGCTATGGGCTAATGCTATGCCTCCCCAACATGCACCGCGATTGAGTTTAATATTTATTTAATCGGTTATAATCATTAAGTGTGAATATTAATTATTATTTCAATGTACTATTAATTAAGTTGTTGTTGTATGTGCAGTTGGCGTTGTATTTTGTGAGGCAAATGGTGGCGACACCATATGATTTTAATGAGGTCGGATGAATATATAACCTATGATACCCGGTGAAATTAAGGTGACCAGATTATGCTTCTGTGTTTCAGGTGTGTCTAGCCGATACTATCGACTCATGGAGTGGTCTGGGGGCGGCCGCGCAGGTCAAATGAGTCATGGGCCGGAACCCTCATCATTGAGGACCGAATTATATGGTCCTCAATGTTTGAGGGGTGACCAGCGGTCTCGTGAGTGGCCGCTGCTCACACCGCCTCCTGCGCGCCGGGACCCCTACCCCTCCGCGGCGGGGGACCTCCTGAGATCACCGGAGGACAACGCGGGAAATTTGGTCAAAAATTAGACACACATACTTGCCTACAGGGGTAGGCAATAAGCTGCTTGCCAGCTCATGTCTGCCCCTAACTCGCGAACTCCGCGAGTTGCCCGTGGGCAATCACAGTTGCCTCCGCTCGCGCAGGGGGCGGGTCTTACCTGAAAGTCAGTTTTTGATTGGTTCCACATCTTTGTGACGACATGAGGAAAGGAAAAACGGATTCATGTTTTGTGACTTGCGGAGGTTCAGTGACAGTTCAATCCAGAAATCCTCATGAATCGTTTTACGACATATTTCGATCGTACTATGTGTTGAAATACATATATACCACTAGTAGGAAATGTTAAAAAGGTAAAAAAGTCAAATTTTGCCGGAGTGGGTCTTTAAAGAAAGATGTACAAACAAAAGGTAAAAAAAACAATTACCAACAAGTCTACTGTGAAATTATTAGTCTGTGATATTGATTTTAATGTCATGAATGAACTAAATAGCCTAGTAGCAGATTACAGGCAAACAACAATACACACAACGTTATCAACAATAAATGGTCAATGGTCAATGGTTTTATCCAGGTAGCTGATGACACCACAGCGCCCTCTAGTGGTACTTTTTAAACAATACATTTTCAATTTGTAGATTTGATTTGTTAAACATGAACTCAAATTAAAAGGTGTTCCTTATGCTGATAGCGGGACAATATTGGAAGTATGTAATTATGTAAATAGTTTAATAGTGGAAAATTTGGTTGCCGGCAACAGCATAGTGTGAAAAATAGATGGAACTAAATAGATACACAAAGATTTAATAAAATTAAACGAAAAAATATCATAAATGATGATCATATGCATATAGGAGGAGCCGTTTTAAAATGAAAGAGGATTATAAATACATATTCAGGTAAGGCTAGGGTCAAGATCTACGTAACCTATTCAACTAACAATAAACAAAGAACAGACACTGGTTTCCATTAAAGAAAAAAACATTTTTCCTTCATATACTTCTACAATTATCATGAAATAGATATAAATAAGTACTTTTCCCGTGTGTCGTTGACCAATGCTCACTCCTGTCCAATAGGTGGCGGTGTTACAACACCGACACTTTCCCTCAAATCGGAGAAGAAAAAAGGAGGATTCTTTAAGAGAAGAGGGAAAAACGGGAGCGCCATGCAGCAACCTTAAAGTGAAGTCTGCTAATTCAATAGAGCCACTCTAAATTAACAGAATATTTTCTACAAAAAATCAGTAAAATATGGATCACATTTATTTAAAAACGACGTGCAATAGGTTATTCAGCTCGGACACTACTTACAGATGTAAGTAGCGGGACAGGCATGTCACATGAAGATACAAACTATACAAATAGGTTTCATACTATACACATTGGTTACCTCGCAAGTAGGCTAGTCTTCATCGCCAAGCCTCCTTACCAGCTTGTAGACTCATCCATATTTTAACGTTACTCTCCTAGTTTATAACACGTGCAATATTTGTATTGCCATTTCACGTCAATTCGTAGCGCGTATATCATATCCTATGGCAATGCAATTTTAAGGTGTCTTGTAGTAAAATATGTGTATGTATATAATAGCTACTAGTTTTCCCCTCATTCTAGTGACTTCAACAGAGATTGAGACTATGGTCAAGCTAAGGATGTCCAACAGGGCTTACTTTTCTGGAAAGAGAAACGCATCTATGAGAGGATGGAGGTGAGCTCGAAAAGTAAAAAATAACATTCAGGGTAAAAAACGACAAAAAATAACCCTGTTATGAACTATCTAGCACTGTAATGAAATCTTTGGCAAGATTGATCAACTACAATGTGAATTAGTTCATCCCCCTAATTCAATACTGATACTACTATAACTATAACATTACTAATCTCTCGCTCTCCTAAGAATACATCAACATGTGTCTGTTTTGTGTGTTGTCCTTGCAGGGCCATCCTAAAGCACATGGGCTTGCATACCAAAATGACATTCAATCAGGCTGCCAAAAAATGGGACAACATGCGGAAGAAGTACAAGGTTTTGCTTTAGTTTATTTGTGTGCAAATAAATGATCTATTGAACAGTTTTCACTTTCTATTTCTTGTTCTAATACATCACTGACTGGTTACAAACTTACCACAAAGACTCAAACCACATCAATTTTATTTGTCAAATGAAGTCAAATTACTTTCAAACTCTCTCTCTCCTTTCTCTCCTCTCCCTCCCCCCCTCTCTCTCTCTCTCTCTCTCTCTCTCTCTCTCTCTCTCTCTCTCTCTCTCTCTCTGCTTGTGTCTCCAGGAGCTCAAGTATCCTCCAGAGGGGGTCCAAGTGCTCCCGCATGCCTGGATGTACTTCAAGCTCATGGACAGCGCCATGCACGGCCTGCTGGACAACAGCGCGCCCGTCATAGAGCTCCTCCCCAACAACGGCGAGGATGACATGGACTTCCTCCCCAGGCACAACAAGAGGAAGCGCAGGCCGAACGCCACGGGGGCGGCGGCGGCGGCGGCGGTACCGGTGCCAGCGCCGTGCCGGCTCTCGCCGGGCGGGGCGTGCCCACCGGAGATCGAGGTGTCCCTCCACAACAGCGAGGAGGAGGAGGAAGAAGAGGATGAGGGCGCGGGCGCGGGGGACATGGAGGCGAGGGGGGACAGGGGGGCGGAGTCCCGCGCGGACGGCGAGCGGGCCCTGATGGAGCGCGAGCGGCAGCTGATGGCCAAGGAGTCCCTGGGGCTGCAGCGGGAGCGGGCGTCCCTGGAGCGGGAGGGGGCGGCGCTGGAGAGAGACCGCGCCACCCTGGAGCGCGAGCGGACGGCCATCGAGCGGGAGAAGGCGCTGATGGAGCGCGAGAGGACCATGCTGGAGAGGGACCGGGTGGAGCTGAGCCGCCAGAGGCTGGCGATGGAGAGGGGTTGGCGGGGCGGGCCGGCCGCCAGGGACAGTGGGGTCACCACCAGCACCAGCACCAGCAGCAGCAGCAGCAACAACGACAATAACAACAACGACGATAACAACAACGACGGCGGCGGCAACGGTAACCGCGGCAGAGCCGGGGAGGAAAGCCGGGGGGAGAAGGGCGGAGTCGGGGATCCCAACTCGCAGCTCGAGACGTGGCAGCGGCGGGAGCGTTTCCTGGCCCTGTTTGAAAAGCTGGTGGAAAACTTTTGAGGAGCAAACGTGAGAGTAGAAGTTTTACACGGCGCCCGGCGCGCCGAGAGCCGAAAGGGAGTTGTGGTTTGGGGATGCTGTAGGTTGCCCAGCAACGGGGCGTCGTCAAGGCGATTTTCGTTTCCTGTGGGATGTTTAGTTCAACTGTGTTTTCCCTGTCAGTTCATGTATGTCATCAAATCGCTTTAGTTAAATGTTGAATGGTTTTGTGATGTCATGGGGCACATGGAGACTGTGTTGCTTCGGGAATTGTGAGTTGTGATCTCTTTTGCCAGGCCGGTTCACGGCTGTTTTCGCTCGTGTATGTTAACTCGGTGTCAATGAAAACGTGAAGCCACCCCACAACATCTGAAGAGGTCATCATCAAACAACTTTATTCAAATGTGGTTATTCCATACAGAGAGCACACAATAGCAAGCTGTTACGGTCTTTGCATCACCCCCACCTGACCCAATCCCACCCGACCCTACCCCACCCCCATCCCCAACCTAAATCCAACAATAGTAGATGCTACACATTGACGTGTCACTTAGTAGGCTATTGTATTGCATGCTCAAATCATCACCATTTGTGATATTGCAGTTCATGTAAAAAAAAAAAAAGATGTTTTTTTTTCCAGAATATATATTTTTTTATATTACAGTACAGACTTTACAACAGATGATGGTGTTTAAATGCTTATTTTATTGCATTAGATACTCAATTTACCTTTTTTTTTTCTTCGTTAAGCTCCAGCTTCAAAACGTCTATGGTAGCATAATGGACATGTTTTTAAAGTGTTTGATTTCTCATTTAATATTAATAATAGAACTTCTTTACAAAACAAACATATTTAAACAATTTTCGGGTTTTACCTTTGTGTTTTTTGTGTGTGCCGGTCTTGGAAACGGTATTGAAAGCAGAAACATGTTGGCTGCCCCCCCGACACATGAATCCATTAAAACGGGTTTCTCTGAATATCAGCTAGTGTCCCTCATCGACTTAACAAGTCGCCGGACAGTTCTGCTTCTGAAAACGGCTAGTGTGTGTGTATGTGTGTATGTGTGTGTGTGTGTGTGTGCGTGTGTGTGAGGTGTGTGTGCCGATGTGACAGTGACTTTCACCATAGAATGTGCCGTACAGGTTTTGACCAAGCTGAGGTGTATTTCCTTAAACACACGCACTGCCACTGTGTTCCTAACCGCCAGGAGTGTGAGTCTGAATTCTGGCGCTCATAGCTTGTGGGCACGCGGGCGACAGTTAATGTCATGGTGTGTGTTGTTGTGTAGTTGCGTGTGCGATGCTCGCACGCGTTTAAACATATAAGTTGTACATATATGCCGGGACATTAATGTTTAAAGATACAGCTGCACACGACGTTGCTGACCTGTTGGGGGTCATCGTTTGTGTGTGTGTGTGTGTGTGTGTGTGAGTGTGTGTGTGTGTGTGTGTGTGTGTGTGTGTGTGTCATTGGGTTCTGAGGTGTGTGTATGTGTGTGTATGCATGTGTGTCCATGTGTCCGTGGGAGATATTGTGCAAGAGGGTGTGTGTGAGTGTGTGAGTGTGCGTATGTGTGTGTGTGTGCGTGTGTGTGTGTGTGTGCGTGCGTGTGTGTGTGTGTGCGCGTGCGTGTGTGTGTGTGTTTAGATGAGGGCCCCGATGGGGATGCGGGGCAGGCAGATGTAGGCCTGTGGAGTCCGGCTGAGGTTGATGGGGTTACCATCCAGGCGGATGTCCTCCAAGGCGTTCCTGATGTAGTTGAAGTCTTGCAGATTGCAGAAGGTGTCCTCGTGCATTGACTGAATGTTATTTCGCTGAGGGGGAGAGAGAGGGAGAGAGAGAGAGAGAGCACAGGACAATGTGTGTGTGTTTGTGTGCGTGAGAAGAGATGCAGCCTCCCTTGTGTCAAACAGGTCCTGGTTTGATGAGCTGAAATGGTGCTAGTCGATGAGCGGACTACCAGAGGTTACTGGTTATAACTGCCTAAGGGGGTCATATTGGATTTAACACACGTTCACATCTTATACCTAGTTATGGTTACATATAGGGATGTCCGATATTGACTTTTTGCCGATATCCGATAGCCGATATTGTCCAAATTCTTAATTTCCGATTCCGATATCAACCGATATGGTATACCGATATATACAGGCGTTTTTATTTTCGCCCAGACTAATTTTAGGTCCCATATCTCCTGTTGTGGAATTAACACATCATCTACTTTTATTGTGATGCCTCACTAGATTGCATTTCACAAATTAACACTGTCTATAAAAAAATAAGGACACTATTTCAACTTATGGAAAAGTGCCATATTTATGCACAAGCACATTATTGGTGGTAAAACCGATAACGATATGAACCGATATTACAAAAATAGGCTAATATCGGCCGATATTATCGGTTGGCCGATATTATCGGACATCCCTAGTTACATATGTTATGGTTAGGCATTAATCTGCAAGTGTAAGTGACACACAATCATGGCAAAGCAATTGACGGCTTACTCGTACTTGGGGTTACTTAAACTTTTCTAATGAACCATTTTGTTATGATAGTATTACAATTATGTAACACATGTTTCATGTAAGATGCATAGCCACCACTGAATGTTGGTGACTTTCATCTAGCTTTCATCAACCTGTTACATGAGGTCCCAGGTTCTACTTGCAATGAGCCATAAGGAGTGAACAATAAGGAGGTGGATACCTGAAGATGCAGGGACCGCAGGCTGTCTGGTAGAGGCACAGGGATGTAGTCAAGGTGGTTGTCCGTCAGGTACAAGTACTGAAGTCCAGCCATATCCTGGAATCAAACGAGGTTAATATATGAAGCATTGTCATGAGAGATCAAAGGTGCTGCATGTAAGATTTCAGAGTTGTACAGAGAGGGAACAAAAAAGCTGAAGAGGGCATTTAGAAAAAAAGCAACCCCAAAAAAACATCCCCTCCCTCTCTCGTTTTCCCGCCATTGAAGTGTTGTATTCATGTGCCTGTGATTGACATTATCTGAACCAATCAGGGAAGAGAAGCCCCGATCGCACTACTGAACTAGCGTGTCGCACGTAGCGTAGCTGTCTGTCTTCGACTTACGATGCAGAACAGCGGCTGCAATGGTCATAATAGTAATCATGATGATAATCATAATAACTAGAAAATTTAATTCCACGGGAGGAATTACTTGTGCATACGAATTTCCGTAATTATTGAGATAAATTTAGTTGAGGTGGAAAGTTCCGGTTGAGCTATGCCATCCAGTTGGCAGCTATCAAATAAAATGCTAACAGTATTTCACTTGTTTGGCTAGCTAGTCTGCACTGTCATTTCAAGACATGCACAAAGTTATATCTCAAAAAGTATATAGTTGACGAAAATGACAAACACATAGCACAGGTATACGGAAGTAGACCTTGGTAATACAGGTTGAATGAAATATCGAGGTTCAGTCATTTAGCCTCCATTAAAAGAAACGTGGTGTGAAGAAGAACAATATGATGGAAAGCGATACCTAGATTGTGCGTAGTTCCTATGCATAATAAATACAGAACAACAGAGTGCCCACAATGTGGGTCAGCGGGCGGCACCTTGAAGGCCTCCTTGTGGATGCCCCTGCTGCCGACGTCGTTGTGGCTGGCGTCGATGAGGGTCATGGTGACCGGCAGGGCGGGCAGCTGTGAGACGTGGTTCTCCCGGATCACCAGCTCCTCCAGCGCGGGCAGCGCGGAGAACGCGCTCTCATCCACGGACGAGATCTCGTTGGCGGTCACGTCGATCCTCTTCAGCTTGTCTGGTGATGAGGGGGGTTATTTGATTCAGGGTGAACCGCGCCCACATGACATGAGACCCTGTCCGCGGTGAGTGTTACTGATGCTGAACCATTCTTCACCAACGCCTACTGGTTAGGGCTTCGGTGGCTGGTTGAGGGTGGCTGGTTCGAACCCCGACCAGTGCGCACGGCTGAAGTGCCCTTGAGCAAGGCACCTAACCCCTCACTGCTCCCCGAGCGCCGCTGTTGCAGGCAGCTCACTGCATCGGGTTTAAGTGTGTGCTTCACCTCACTGTGTGCTTCACCATCACTGTGTTCTGAGTGTGTCACTAATTCACGATTGGGTTAAATGCAGAAGACCAAATTTCCCTCACGGGATCAAATGAGTAATTCTTGTCTCATCGCGAGGCTAAAATATGGCTCGAGGTTATCTTGCTCAACGATGCCCGCAAGGTAGGCTGCGGACATCGGGGTTCGATCCTGCCTAACCGCACAAACCCCCCACGTATCTACAAACGAACGTCAATCCAACACTTTGTTAACCAACCCAACCAAACTCACGCCTCGTGTCCCCGAAAAACTTACTCATGAAGGCAAAGTCGGACTTGTTGATCTTGGTGAGTCTGTTGTAGCGAGCGTAGAAGTGAGTCGTCTCCTTGGGTAGGGGCGGCACGCTGTCCAGCTTCAGGTCATCACAGTAGACCGACGTACCGAGGCACGTGCACAGTAGACATGTGGGCATGCCTGGGGAACGTTCATGACGTGATGAATTACACTGATGGAGAGCATTGTATAATTGCAGCTGTACCCCCCACCCATCCAGCGTACAGAACCAAGATGGATTTAAGACACCCCAACTGATCTTCATCACCAACATCTACCTGTTGATGCCTGGAAACACCCTTCAGTGTCACAATTAGAGGCTACAGTCTATTCAAATTCTCTCAAAGCGCATCTTCTCTGGGATTGAGAAGATGCGCCACGTCAACTTGCTCTCCGTTACTGACCTCGCCGGTCAACTTCTGGTTCTTCGGGCTCAACGGGGGCTACCGTGGTTACGGGGGCTACCGTGGTTTCGGGTTCTGGCGATTCAGTAACCGCGGAGCCTTCCGTACCACCAGAACCTTCCTGAGGGGTTTCTGGTGTAATTGGAAGCAGCTCCTCCTCTTGTTAGAGACAAGATTAGGTGTTACAGAGACACGGTTAGACCGGCAAGCAGACGGCTGTTTGCCTCAGAGATAAGTCACACAAATATGCAGCGGTTAGTGGTGAGAGCAACATTAAAGCCATGGGTGGATGTTAACCGGCGAAAAAGGTTAAGTGTTGACTGTTTTTCAAATGAATTATGAAATGTTCAGCTGTTGTGTTATAGATGACATATTATAGACAAGATTTAACTGGGTGAAATAGTCAGTGTATGGGTATTCTCTCAACCGTCGCAGTCTTGGGTCGTAAATTTATTTCATTTTTTAATTTGGGCCATCCGTGCACTATTTCCTGTTTACCTTGGCAACAGATTTGTCTCAACGATACTGACCTTCACCAATGCCAGGGATCAGTATGACCTCGGTTTCATCCCCAGAGCCAGGGGCCCCTGAGGCCCCAGAAGAACCTGAGGCCCCAGAAGTGTCAGACTCGCCAAAATCTCCAGAGCCAACAGCGGCTCCGGAAGATTCTGACCACTCCACAGAAGAACCCGATATCTCCTGGGGTATAGTAGTGTCGACAATGAGGGGCAGCTCGTCCCCTTGTTACAGCCAAGGGGGGGGGGGATTAGGAGACATGTTTAGGGTGAGTGGGTGGATGAATCACACTATAGTACAGTAATGAATAACAGAAAATACAGTAGAATTAGTGATGGTGTGGAACAGATGATTGAAATCAGAACAGCCAGAATGACAATGGATCAACAACATTTAACCACGTTTAACAGGGAAGTAGTTAAATGAAACATTATTAAGAATGCAAATGACAAGTGAATGAGTCAATCAGGTTAATTATCGAATGAAGTGAATGACATTAAATGGGTTGTTACGACAGGCCTCATAAACCCAGTTTCTTTAAAACTACATCCAAATTATTATTTTTTTGTCTGCTATTGGAGCCGCTCGTTTGAAGGCATTGCTGATGCTTCAGAATTCATACAAAAATCCAAGCCGAGAAGTACATGTCTACTCGTCCAGGTTTAGACACTAACCTCCAGAATTTAAGGTAATCTCCATGTACCCAGACTCGCCGGAACCCAGGAGCAGATCTCCAGAGCCCCCGGAGCCCGAGAGGACATCTCCAGAGCCCCCGGAGCCCGAGAGGACATCTCCAGAGCCCCCGGAGCCCGAGAGGACATCTCCAGAGCCCCCGGAGCCCGAGAGGACATCTCCAGAGCCCCCGGAGCCCGAGAGGACATCTCCAGAGCCCCCGGAGCCCAGGAGGACATCTCCAGAGCCCAGGAGAACATCTCCAGAGCCCCCGGAGCCCAGGAGGACATCTCCAGAGCCCAGGAGAACATCTCCAGAGCCCCCGGAGCCCAGGAGAAGGTCCCCTGACCCCCAGGACCCCAAGAGGAGATCCCCGGAGGCCCCGGAGCCACTGGACACGAGATCCCCCGATCCCCCGGAACCCAGGAGATCTCCAGAGCCCCCAGAGGCCAGGGAGACGTCCCCTGATCCCCCGGAGCCCAGAAGGAGATCCCCGGAGCTCTCAGCGACCCCGGAGCCCCCGGAGCCCCCGGAACCGAGGTCCTCCGAGGCCCCGGAGCCGCCGGACCCCGCGGAGCCCCCCGAGTCCGGGTGATCCCCGGACCCGGAGGGGTCTCCCGATCCTCCGGCGGCGGTGCCGAGGGCCTCCCCGGAGCCCCCGGAGCCCGAGGCGAGGTCTCCGGAGCCCGAGGAGCCCCCGGAAGAGGGAGCCCCCGAGTCGTCCCCGGACCCAGGGGAGGAGGCCCCCCCGGCGGGCACGGCCGCCGCGCCGGAGCCCACCGAGCCCCCGAAATCCCCGGAGACGTGAAGGGTGTCAATGGGCGTCAGACGCAGCTCCTCCTCTTGTTAGAGACAAGATTAGGTGTTAATAAACAGACAGACAGTCAGAACACACACAGACCCACCTGTGACCCAGAGGTTCACAGGGGTGATGATGATGATGATTAGGTGGGACACTGATATTAGGAGGACAAACCCCCCCCCCCCCACGAATGGACACATTTAACCAAATGGCGGCTAGTTAAATGGAACTCATGCACATGTCAACGGCGGTGATTGGTGGACGGAGAGGAGATGCTCATGGGCAGGTTGGTGCCTTGAGGCGTAGAGACCACCAGACGTGACCCTTTGTTTTTGCCATGTTCACCCTGCAGTTGAAATAGCCCGTCCCCACGCCCCCCCCCCCCCCCTCCCTTTTTCTTCGATACAGGGCAAAACGGAATATCGGGGTGGACCTCCAGGGACGCCGGTGGCCGGCCGGGTCCAGAACGGCACGTGCTCATTCTGACCTTTCTGTGTGTTGGGACCCATGAGCACTCCTGAGTCTCCCGAGCCCTGCGGCGCCAGCTGTGGTTTCAAGGGCATCTCCTCTTCGTGTTCCAGCACCTCCTGCTCTTCCTCCAACGAGGCCTCGGGTAAGGGGTAGCTGTAGTCGACGGGGGGCAGGGTTCCGATCTCCATCTGATGGGTTGGGGAGAGCAGAGAGTGGCCGGCACATTTACGTTCGATGATGGCGTTTGCGGTGGTCCTGGGAAATTATTGACCAAAAACATTATTTTTCAAATGCTTTTTTTTTTTTTGTTGTGGTTTATTTGTCGTGTGTATGTTTTATATGTTTTTTGTGATCGTTTTCTGATGCGTCATGACTTTAATATTCATAGGCAGTTTGCGGCACTTTTGAGATTTTGAAGAAGGCCCGTGAGGCGACCTGCACTGGACTTCTGGGGCATATGAAAAATATGTCTCGTCGAACCTGGGTCGCCACGAGGCGTTTTTTTTTTTTTTTTTTTTTTTTTTACGTGGTTAGCGCACTGGCGGGGCTGAGCCACAGAGCCAACCTTTCAGCACTCCGAAGGGGCTCACTTTACACACTGTTTGGCGTGCAAATATGAAGAGTAAAGATCCAAATGCATACAACTCTGAAAACCATCATCGCATTGCTTGGATCCAAAGTGCTAGAGTACTTCTGCCTTTGGGGACGCAGCCCCTTCCTGGGGGCGCTTTAAGTGATGGCATCGCAAAACGGTGAAATGGAAACAATGCCTGCATACAAAGTTCTGGTTAGAACTGTTTGCTTCCCAGTTAATGATGTTGAGCGTATACAAAAATCATACCCAATTCAACGTTTGTCAGTCTACATTTCTCCAGCTACCTAACTTTACTGTAGGGGGCAGCAGAGTGTCAATCATTAAAGGACGAGGTTCCCCCCACATTTGGAAGAGGGTCCTCATTTCCAAATATGAATAACCCATGTACATTTGAGGATTGTCCATATATAACATCAGCAATCAAAACACCACAGCAATGTATGATGGGGGAAAAAAACTATATTAATTAGCCTCTTTCGTTCAATATCTACGTATTGCTTAACACATGCTTTATTTAATAAATATCATAGACTCATACGGGCTCGAACATAGATGTATGCAAAACGACATGCAAATAAGTTTACGTTTTTGTCTCTCGAAGAGCGAGATGTGACCATTATGCTCATATATTCAATTTGAGTGCAGTTATATTATTGTCCACACGAGGGCAGTGAAACCCCACACTCAAACACAGGTAATACCTGACACGCTCATGCTAAACTGGGCTGGCTCAATCTCGCAAAAACGGGAATGGTCCTTGTGGAACCAAGACACTCATGGTAGCAAGACAGACTCAACAGTTCACTTGCTGCACTTACAGTAAGCTGTCCAGCAGCTCAGAGATAAACTACTACAAACATGCATGATTACAAATATGAACAACCTCAAGCATCCTGTTCTATCCCAGAAACAACCACTTTTTTCTTTTCTTGATAAAAAGCCATTCAGTTTTATTCCATTGACACACGTCTAAATCACGTCAATGAACAGATATCTTAAACGAAGATCTTGGCAGAGACCATTTGAAATGTAACAAGGTGGGTCTTTGAAAACGATTTGTGACCAAGGTGGCTGCCTCCAGCTCTCCCATCCCCTCCTCCCAAAGTAAACAAGAAGGCCCAAGGGAGAAGGAGAGAGGCCAGAGGCTGGTTACCAAAAATACAGAAACAGTCTTCTGGGAAACAGCATGGCGGCTGCAGAGAATGCACAACATTTTGATATTGAATGGGAAGCTTTAAGAGTGTTTGCGGGATTATCTCTCCTCTCTCTCTCTCTCTCTCTCTCTCTCTCTCTCTCTCTCTCTCTCTCTCTCTCTCTCTCTCTCTCTCTCTCTCTCTCTCTCTCTCTCTCTCACACACTTACACACACACACATGCACACACCACAAACATGCAGAAACACATGCATGTACACATCGACACACACATACACGCACTACAACCATGCAGATACACACACACACACACACACACACACACACACACACACACACACACACACACACTTGTGTGACATATATCGTGTTGCCCTTTCCCTATTTACTGTATATATTTCCCAAGGATTAGCCAATTGCCCCTTAAAACACCAGCTCCCATTATCAAAACACATGCACAATGGCGTTCCACATCTGTTCACACACTCTATCCTACACCCACCAGAGATGTGGGTTTGTTCTTTCTGCACCAAATGTTCTGGCTGAAGACATGTCCTTCATTCTCAAGGGACACATCTCCACCGTTTGTGTCGCATTGGTGGCCAAATGAGAAAAACGATCAAAGCAGTTGCACTTTGATTGAAGATTGACGTTGTGCACGCATCAGTCAAACTTAAGTCATAATACGGGTTTCCTGCAGACTTTGCGCGATAACAGGCGTACTAAGGATGATATGCTCACTGGCTGAAGGATCAAATAAACTGCAAGGTTTTAGTCTAAACACAGTCACCGAGAAGGAGAAGCAGAGAGGGAGGTAGAGAAGGAGAGAGGGAGAGAAGGAATGAGGGAAGAGAGTGGAGAAGATCTGGTGGAGGCGTGGAAGTGGAGACTCAGCATTCCAGCCACCGCAGCCTTCTCATCATCTGCTCATTTCTACCTTGACTCATGACATGTGTGTGTTTGTGTGTGTGTGTGTGTGTGTGTGTGTGTGTGTGTGTGTGTGTGTGTGTGTGTGTGTGTGTGTGTGTGTGTGTGTGTGTGTGTGTGTGTGTGTGTGTGTGTGTGTGTGTTAGTACGCACTTTAACATCTGTGGACAGTCTTTTCAATCAGCACACTAATTAAGTCCCCGCCACTCTCTCTCTCTCTCTCTCTCTCTCTCTCTCTCTCTCTCTCTCTCTCTCTCTCTCTCTCCCTCCAACCCCACACATGTGAGATCTGCCCTTTCTAAGTGCTGGGTCAACAAGAACGCACAACCCATATGCCATCCATCAGCATCTAGGTTATGACTGTACTCTACAGCCGCACCACGACACATCAACTCGTCTCTCTCTCACAGGAGAAACCCTAAATCTCACATGTGATGTTTTGTACAAAACTATAAACCTTGTAGTACAAATAAAAAAAAAATAAAAAAAAGCCACATGTTCTCGTGGCCAATTCCCCCCCGAGAGAAGAAGGGGCCGTTGCGGTTCGGTGCGACGGCAGACAAAAAGCAAACATCGCCACGCAACGCGATTCTGTTCTCACACAAAGCCTCTCGAGGGACAGCGCCGCCGCCGACCGCACACGTGCCAGGAACAGTGCGGGGGCAACGCCGCTCCGAACAACCAGCGTGAGGAGAAAAACATCAGAGGGTAACACAGAGACCCCTGGAGCCGGGAGACGACGCCGGGCCCTATTTGGTTATAGGGCCGGAGCGTGGATGTTTTGGAAATGCCGCACAGGGTTTTTTTTTTTTTTTTTTTTTTTTTTCGATGAAATGGCTCGTTGGATGTCTACCGAAAAAATCTGACCGCAGCAAATTTTTTTTGCCTGATCGCCATCTTTGACATCGTCTTGGCACCCGGTTCCTCTGCCGCGGAGAACAATCAATCAAATTCGGTTCCCGACACCGCAGCCGGCATGCTCGCCACATCGTGTCCAGATTAAGGGCATGTGTGTCTGGCATACAGTGTTCCTGTGAAGAAGGCCTCTGCCAGAAGCCTTTTATATCCCGCTGTGACCATGTTGCTATCCCTCGTTGGTTCTTTGCAGAGAGCTCCCATCTTCCCACAGCAGGGGGAGATGGGAGGCTGGTAGCCCCTGACTATTCACTTTGTTATTGACACGGGCATGTGGAAGGTGGTGCCCTTTAATCCGTTGATTTTGCAACTAAAACTTAACACAAACGCAAACGTATGTTTGCGTTTAAACGAGGCTGAATTAGCTTTGTCGTCGTTTACAAAATGGTGACTCTCCCGACACACAGTTAACCATTGTCTTCTCTCAGAGTTATGAATCTAAAGTAATGTATGTCTTATTCATATTCATATTCTGCATAATAAGCTTCACACTGGGGGATTTTCCGTGGTGGGCAAACTAAGAACTGATCAACCTTTCATCGTAATACTTGAGAAGACAAATAGTTTAGATATTCCACCAGGGATTTCCAGATCACTGGAGTTCAGGGCTCGGACAAGGTAGCAGTTATACTGAGTTCATCGCTCTTGGGGCAGGTTCCAGAATGGCACATGTGATGGCAGAGGAAGACGAATATTTTGGCTGCCATGGTGGACCGACTGAAGACCAGAAGCAGGTGTCTTCATCATCACCAGCAGACCAGCTTTCTAACTCTGTGAACCCTAACAGATGCTGAACCAACACGTGGCACCAGTCAGCCCTGGGTTTCATAATGACACAAATGTGTGTATTGTGTGTATTGAAGTAGCAGTAGATAGTAGTAGTAGTAGTAGTAGTAGTAAAAGTAGTAGAAGCAGAGTGGCATTATTGTGATTTAAAGAAAAACCGTTACTCACTCCCACAAATGCACTGAAAACATTAAAAGCAGTGGATTAACTTGAGTATAGCGCCACTAGCTTAAGCACAGCTCAATACATGCAAATAGAAATACCACCACCCCCCACAGGCTCACGTGGTCCGCACTTACTGCCATTTCCTCAATTCAGGACAGGCCAATGCAAAGGGAAATTTCTCACAAATATGTCACATCATCCACAAAGAGTGTGTTAAAACGGTTTTTATGCAACGGCTTCAATTCCACTGAACCCACAACCCACAACGTTGGCCTGAAGAGAAACATTTAAATGTATTTAAATGTGTGCATTTAAAAAAATGCATACTTTCATACAGGCAATAACCATCAATATGCGATTCTCCAGCTAATTAAATCTTCTCGACCAATTGGCCGTCAGAGAGGACCCCGCCCCTAATTCAATGGATCTTACCTCTGGGTTTTCAACCAGGCTGTCCTCATAGTCATAGATATCCTGGTTCTCCAAATCCAGGTTCTCTATATCCACCTCGTAGTTGGTGTCGTCATACGTGTCCACTTCCGCTTGGCGGGAGAATCTGGGGCTGGCCAGAGTCGCCTTGACGACCAGGAGTGCCAACAAGAACCTGACAAGCATCTCCATGGCCCACCTGGAAACAGACACAAAGGGTTTAACACCTTAAAATCAAGCGGCAACATTCCATGCTGAAAAAATGAAGCCCATGCGGAAGTGCAAAAACTTGCAGTTCCTCGACTGGCCGCTTGAGGCTGGCTGCAGAAGGGAGTCAACTCCCATAGACACCCATGTTAAAATGTCCAACTTTACAGCCAAAATAAACATGTTTACAGCCTGGTTCAAAAAAACGTTTTGGTGACTTTCAGTAGTGTTCGAGTCCATGACAACTGTGAGGGGGGTGAATTTTTTCAGAATCCATTATTTTAATGCACAGAGAAGGATTTATTTTATGAATAATTAAGGGTGTGGTCAACCTTGATTGGCAGCTGTCATCTGTAATCACGGCATGACCTTCACGGATTCGAGGCTTTGATTGGTCTGGCCGGAGGTAGGCGGGCTTAGAACACAGACTGATATGTCCAAGATGGCGGCGCCCAGAAGCTCAATTTTAGGCTTCATCTCCGCTGTTAAGAATGTCTATGGGTGACGTCACGGAGGGTTTGTCCATATTTATATACAGTCTATGCTTAAAATGGGTTTGTGACGTGAAAGACGTAGCGCCAGCCAGAGGGGTCAATGCCGAGCGAAAAAAGGGACGAATGTCATTCATGTCGGAGAGCACATGGGTTCAAAGTTGAGTTTTTTGCCCCCGTGGAATGCGGACGACGAGATGGAAGCCATTGGGGGACCTGATCCTGAGAACTTTTTGGTCGGGAGTCAAGCAGTGGACCGCGGGACCACCCGTTATTTATACACAAAAGCAGTGTGGTCTCGTCCGGCCGCAATACTGTAACCATATCGCTCAATCTTTTCCATTCCATTAAGCCACTCAGATAAATCTTTGCTGGTTCTGCTTGAAGGGCAGATTCCTCGCTGAGATCTGGAGATAAATTGCTCATCAGTGAGGTGGAGACAGCTCCCTGTGAGTCCATGGGCCTTACTCACCTATATTGGCCATTTTGGTTCCATCTTGGTTCCATAATGGTTCTAAACAATAGCCAGGTGGCGGGGACTGATTCAGTTCCCCTCCACCCATTTTCACGTTTAATCTAACATGAAAAATGAACGTCCTGATCCATAAAATTGCAGCTTATAATGCCAAAGCCTGGGTCTCAGTCTAGTGATCCAACACTGAAATCAGTAACAGGCTGATCAGACCATGCAGTCGTTGCCAACCCCAGTGAGAAACTCAGA
>JAXIVH010000197.1:22500-35000 GCA_036785325.1 Urophycis tenuis | reverse complement strand
TATAGTCAATAAACAATAAATAGATCTACCTAGACAAGATTAGGATAAAATAAGTTAAATTAAATGCGAGCTCTTAAAGTCAGAAAGTTATCATCAGGTTATTAGCTATTAGCTACTAGCTATCACAATTAACAGAAATGACGACAGCTCCAGTGTTAACCCCCCACCCTCTCTCTGTTCCCCAAACAGGCTCCCTGCCAGAAGCACCATGAGGTCAGCCTGTCTCTCCCTGCTCCTCGCCACCGCCTGCTGGGCGCTGCCCTTCCGCCAGTCCGGCTTCCTGGACTTCATGATGGAGGACGAGCCGGGCTCGGGCGTCATGGAGGTGCCCGTGGTGCACAACGTGCCGGAGGTGGCCCTCCCGCCGCAGGGCCCCGTGTGCCCCTTCCGCTGCCAGTGCCACCTCCGGGTCACGCAGTGCTCCGACCTGGGTAGGAGGAGTGGTGGTCTCTCTCTCTCTCTCTCTCTCTCTCTCTCTCTCTTCTTCTTCTGCTGCTTCGCTGTCTTTCGTTGCCTTTCGCGAGGGATTTGGCGCAAAAATGCTCATCGAGAGGCTAACGCTAATGGAAAGGCATTGCGCTAATCGAAAGGCTAACGCTAATCGAAAGGCTAATGCTAATCGAAAAGGCTAACGCTAATTGAAAGGCATCGTGCTAATCGAAAGGCTAACGCTAATCGAAAGGCTAATGCTAATCAAAAGGCTAACGCTAATCGAAAGGCTAACGCTAAATCGAAAGGCTCACGCTAATCGAAAGGCTAACATGGACAAGAAAGTGGGTGGAGACAGAGAGGAAAGTGGGCGGAGAGGAGAGAACGGACTCACTGACATGTCACAAATGAACACAGGCTGTAACCAAACCAACCACCCCCCACCCCACACCCACCCACCCACCCACCTCCACCCCAACTGACAGGCGGTGTCTCTGGCTCTCTGCACTCCGCCCCCCCAGAAGGGTGTGCGTTTGGTTGATCTCTGGTGTAGGTTCACCGACGGATGGAGTTTTAGTCAGGAGGGTGAAGCGGTTTTACTGGGTTGACTCATTTCCCCTGGTTCTTTGGAGAGAGACACAGAAGTTGATTTTACAAGGCCCTTCCTTCCAAGTTTCCATGGAAGTGTCTGGGCAATCGGGAGGCCAACTGGAGTTGGAACGTTCCACAGGGTTTATGCCTTTAGATGTGCAAGTCCTCTGCTTGTTAATTCCAGCCGAAGAACATCACGGGATTGCAGAAATGTTCCAAACGGTGATGCGTTCTTTGAAAGAACCCCTTTCTCCGTTTGCTTCCATTATTTTCCCCCTCGTAAGCATTCTTTTTTCTTCTTCTTCTTAATCTCACCCTGATTTGAGCGGTCAACTGAGAGTTGGCGATGTCTTGTTCCCACACTGTGAGCACTTGTGCAAAGTAATGTCGCTCAAACTACTTGTTTTGCTTTGGAAACCTTTGCAAAATAATAGTACAATTTTGCTCGTAGCATTTACGACTGCTGCTGAACCACCATAAACCTTTCGCCACGAGCAGCCCTTAACACAGCGGGCTCTTGTCTGTCTGCGTGACTTGTAGCATCAAATAATCCTTTTTTACAGTTTCCTGTCCTGTGGCAATGGATGCACAGAGAGAGAAGGAAGTACTCATTGTCCTACAATACTATCCTGACAGAAGGCCAGTTTCAACACGCTGGGACCATATGACGAGGTTACAGAGAGACGACATGCTTCATGATGCTACTATAACACAATCGTTGGCACTGACTTAATTACTTCCAGAGACATCTTGAAAGGGGGGAACATGTGACCGTAGCGCAGTGTTGAAATAGAGACAGACAGATCGACAGAGAGAGACAGACAGGCAGACAAAGAGAGAGAGAGAGAGAGAGAGAGAGAGAGAGAGAGAGAGAGAGAGAGAGAGAAAACAGACAGACAGACAGACAGACAGACAGACAGACAGACAGACAGAGAGACAGACAGACAGACGGACAGATAGACATAGAGACACAAAGAGATACACAAAGAGACACAGATAGACAGACAGACAGGCAGACAGACAGACAGCCAGAGAGACAGACACATACACAGACACATAGACAGACAGACAGGTCACTGCTTCACAGCCAGGGAGCTAACAGGTGACCAGGATGACAAACAGACAAGACAGGCAGCCTGTGCACTGGCCCCATTAGACAGACGGACGGACGGAGAGACTGATGTCGGCGGGGGGGCAGGGGGTCGGGGCGGGGGGGGGAATCCTGGTTCCATTACCTCACGGTTGCAGCCGTGGCTCCAGTTCTCTAGCGTCCCCAGGAGAGAGAGCTCCAGTGGATTCTCATCTCCGGCTTGGGCCCCTCTGGACCCCAGCCGGCATCTGTTCCCCAGACCTGCTGGCATGCGTGCAAACGCTTGTGCGCACACACACACACACACACACACACAGACACACACACACACACACATGTGGACACACATGTGCACACATACACCAGCAAGCACATGTGCGCGTGCACACACACACAAATGAGAAAGTCCTTACACACACACACACACACAGGGGCATACGCATGCACATGTACATTCGAACGCGACTTTGAATGTATAGGAGTGAAGTATTACGATGCAAAGATGCACGGTATGTTTGAGTGGGATGTGACCCTCTAGTTTCCACACCAAGTTATGGAACGTGGAACTTCACGTGAGTGGAAGAGTCGTCAGGGCAGTTAGTCGTGAGGTAAATCGTCTCAATTTCCAGATCTTCACAGCCACACACACACACACACACACACACACACACACACACGGACAGTGACATAACCCTGCATTGCATCGGGACTTAAGAAAAAGTAGGGTCTTTTCTGACACCTCATTACCCAACTCTCTGGCCCTCTGTTGCCATGATGGCATAGAAACCATGGACTGTGTTGTAAACTGTTTACTGGGACAATTAGAATACCTTCCATTACATCGAGACAAGCTCTCTGCACATCGAGTAAACACATGTTTAGAGTGTTGGGACAGGGGAGACGAGGAGGGAAGCCAGCGGAGCTGAAGACAGCTGAAGGTCACGTCAATATATGTGCAACATGACGTAGAGGGCTGAGAGGATAAACACGAGAGAGACAATGGGGTCAAGGGAGAAGAGAGGCGAACACACATTTACAGGGGGGGGGGGGTTTACAGCAAACAGCTGTGAGACGTTTTGCGCTGCCCGTTCGCCGATGAGGACGTTAGCAAACAAAAACCAGGCGCTGGTTGGATGAGTCTAATTAACATCGGTCAAGGCCGCTGAAAGACTTCAAGCCCCAGTGTTTACACTGCGTGTGTACCTTGGAAGACAGTAAGTGCAGTGCTCATATGACTAAACAGTTTATTTTACGTCTAGTCCCCAGAAATGTAAACTGGCGTTTGTGAATCTCCGTTTTGGTGTGTTTAATTGGTGACTTGCCATTCAAAAGCCCACGTATCCCTTACCTCTGTCCAGGTTATGAGGGCCTGGACTTGAATTGAGCTTTTGGTAAAATTCCCTCAAGCACTGTTTAGCTTTCAGGATGTGCTGACTGGGCGGGCTAATCAGACAGTGCTATATTAGCATGGAGTCAATGTCCAGGTATGCACCGATTGATCCACGATTTCCAATGTCTGTGTACTTAAGGGCAGATATAAAAGCCATTTGGTGGTTTTGGTATGTCGCCACTGTAGTCTTTTGTGATGAGGATCTTCCCATGAGCCTTAGCATGAAACTTTGAGGCAATGTGGCCAATTATTTCACTGTGTGTACGGCTTTTTGGCTAGACGTGCTACCATGTTGACCGACCGAGGCATTATCACGCACTACTTTGTGGATAGACGTTGGGAATCGGTAGTTTGATCAAAGACGGGGGTTTTTTTCGAGAACATCAAGGCGTGATTCATTCAGGACTGTGGGTCCCCATTGATTGCAACCGAGCCGGATTCCATCCCTCCAAATGGTTCCAATTTCGTACGTCGACTTGATGTTCAGCGTCATCGGGAGATTTTCTGCACGGTCTGAAGGACTCCAGAGACCCGTGGCCTGGCATTTTGTGTCAATTTCTTGTTGAGGTCGCCGTGTGGTTAACCCTCCGTCACCACCAAAACCAGGGCAGTCTGTCGCGGCCCACTGAAAACTGCAGTTTCTCATAGAGTCGGCGGAGAAGTTATTTCCCACCGTCAATCAATGTATACTTTGGCAGCGCATACAAGCGTACAAAGAACACACACACACACACACCAAACACACAAACAAACGCAGGTATGCAAATACACAAACCAAGCCATGGGAAGGATAATCTTGTGGTTAAGGTCTTTGAAGAAGAAAGTTTCGAGGTTCGGATCTCAATGTCCACAGTCTACTTGTGGCCATTCGCCCTTGAGCCAAATGCCTTACCTCTACCTGCGCATTGATGACATGTATGGTCACTGTAATTTTTTTTTTGGATGAAAAACGTACACTACATATGAAGTATATGACCGTGTCTCACGTCTCTCATCAGGTCTGACGCAGATTCCTTCGGAGATCCCGCCTGAGACGACACTGCTGGACCTGCAGAACAACAAGATCTCCGAGATCAAGGAAAACGACTTCAAGAACCTCAAGGGACTACATGTAAGGAACATTGCACATGGGTCTGCATACACTGCATGAAGAGAGAGGAGGCTGGCTTAAGCACTTCAGAAACCCTGAACATATTGTTTTAATCAATGGCTAAAGTAAATACAAGGTTCAATTTGGCATGCTGGTGTGTGAATAGCCATTCATACTGAAGGAGTGTGGTTGCAGTGAAACTCAAGATGCACTTTACTTCTCTGCCCTCGCTAGCGAGACATAAAAACTCCAAAGAAAGTACTCAAGTGTTGATTGACGGTTGTGTGTGTGTGTGTGTGTGTGTGTGTGTGTGTGTGTGTGTGTGTGTGTGTGTGTGTGTGTGTGTGTGCGCGCACGCGCACCTTGCCTAGTTAGGGGAACCATTCCCCAGTACCGGGAGCCGTATAGCCTTTACGTCATCTCCCGCTACCCAAACAACACTCTCGACTCCAGTCTCTCTGTTTATTATCCCCTCCGCATTGAATCCTCCTCACCAACTCCGTTTCACTCTTCAGTGCCCAGGTGCACGGAAAGTATGGGCCCCTTCGCATGTCACGCAGTCTCACTCCGTTAAACTCACATAGCTGGCACTGGTGTCAATAAATACCTCGGTTTGACAGTCAGTGTGCTTTCCACTTCAACGAGAACGACCTCTCTCTCTCGCTCTCTCAAAAAGGGAATGCGGCCGTCGCCCACTGCACACGCCCCTTGCATTCCCCTCCCATTCCCGCGCGCCCCTTCTCCAGGGTTCTGTAGGAAAGAAACCGACCCCGGAGTCAAAAATCCAGGCCTCATCCCCCCCCGAGCCAGGCTGGCCAGACAGGCCGGCCCCGGGACCAGGACCTGTCGGGACCTGACCCCGCCGTATCCGTCTCCCCGTCATTAGTCGCGTGATTAAGCCTGACTTCGAACGTAAACACTTAGATCACCACCACCACTCACCCTTACGCTTCTTCCCCAAGGCCCTGATCTTGGTGAACAACAAGCTCACCATCATCCACCCCAAGGCCTTCAGCGGCCTGGTGAAGCTCCAGCGTCTCTACCTGTCCAAGAACCTGCTGAAGGAGGTCCCGGCCAACATGCCCAAGAGTCTGCAGGAGCTGCGCATCCACGAAAACGCCATCACCAAGATCAAGAAGTCCTCCTTCCAGGACTTGTCCAATGTCATCGTCATGGGTAAGGAGAAGCAGTCCCCCCAGCCCCCACTCCCCCCCCCCCCCCCCCCATGACTTCATGTGTGAAGCCTGTGTGGTGGACTCTCATGGACAACGTGGCAAGCAGCGTGTTTCATTTCTTTTCGTTGAAGAGCGTTGGCTGTTTCAGTGCGGGGTTCCTGGAGACCTTACTCCCGGAGGAGGTGAAATCTAGGTGTTGCTAGGTGACCGCAAACAAACAAGAACGCAATGAACGCTTGGTCCAAGTCAGACTCATTACAGAAAGCTCACCCACCAGGCTAACTCTGGTGTACTTGGGCGTGATAACGCTTTTCATTCGGGGTCGGAGAAGCTTTAGTCATTATGTCATTGATTACTATGTATTAGTGTTATCTTGACTTTTTTTTCTTTCAGGGGTTCAAGAATTGTTCTTCTGAGAAAAAAAAGAAGAAGAAAAAAAAGCCCACTCAAATTTAGTGTTCCATAACAGCATCTGCTCGTCTGTGTTTTGCATTTAAGGAAAGGAATCTCAAACGATTTCCCCATCTGTCCCTCTTTGGCTGCTCACAGCCGGGCTTCTCCACCCCCTTCACGGCCCTGTGGGGTCGACCCTGTGATCCTTGGACACGGACCCCTAAACGGGCTCTCAGCACCTAAATTAGCGACCATTTTGTCTCGTCGCCACCGTGACCAATCGGGCAAAGCAGGCGACGGGATCTGTCCATCACGGCCCTGTGGGGTCGACCCTGCGCTCCTTGGACACGGACCCCTAAACGGGCTCTCAGCGCCTAAATTAGCGACCATTTTGTCTCGTCGCCACCGTGACCAATTGGGCAAAGCAGGCGACGGGATCTGTCTTCGCCTATTGGCACACACTGGGGGGACACAGGCGTTTCGGGAGTGCTGGTTTTGGCCAAAACAAAAAAAAACCCAATGTGTTTATTCATGTGTCTGCCGTGTGTGTCGCCGTGACACATCTGGCGTGGGGATGACGCTGAGGGATTTCAGCGAATGATGTCTCTCTTTGTTTTCCCTCTCGCTCTCGGCTCCCTCCTCCTCACCCACATCAATTCACTTTTGTCTCTTTTTTTGGTTTTTGTTTTGTTTGTCTGTTTTTTTTTCTTCTCTCTCCAGAGTTGGGATCTAATCCTTTGAAAGGCGTTGAGATGGGCGCCTTCGCCAACCTGAAGAAGGTGTCTTACATCCGCATTGCCGACACCAACATCACAGAGATCCCCAAAGGTGAAGCTGTTATGGTCATTGTTGTGTTGTTCATACATTTTAACACACGGCAGTACAGACTGGAGTGAACATACTCGTAGACGGGGGGGGGGGGGGAACAGAAGACACAGCATGGGCTGTTTTCCTACGCCAACAACCAATGAGATTACACAAGAGAGAGAGAGAGAGAGAGAGAGAGAGAGAGAGAGAGAGAGAGAGAGAGAGAGAGAGAGAGAGAGAGAGAGAGAATGAAGCGATGAGTCTGTAGATTGAAGGTTGTAGCCAATCAATGGCTGCCCTGCGATTTCAGGATTCATCCACATCTATCTGGGAGATGGTGCTGGCCTTTATACAGCCTTAATTTTCGCTGAACTGTGTTGGTTCTACAGGACTGCCCAGCTCTCTGTCAGAGCTCCACCTGGACAGCAACAAGATCAGCAAGGTGATGGCAGACAGCCTCAAGGGCTTGAAGAACCTTGCAAAGTAAGGATCCATCCATCCATCATTCATCCATCCATTCTACCTATCTAATATCTATAATATACTATATATATCCAACCAGCCATCCACTCATCCATCCATTGAGGTAACTCTCATATGCGTACATTTTTTGTGATAATTTATTTTATTTTTATTTTTATTCTTTTTTTTTTGGTATTTTATATTATTTACATTTTTTGTATTGTAGTTAATTATTTATATGTACCCTGGCTGCTATTGCGCCTCTATCTATCTATCTATGTATCTCTCTCTCTCTCCGTCTATCTATCTATCTATCTATCTATCTATCTATCTATCTATCTATCTATCTATCTATCTATCTATCTATCTATCTATCCATCTATCTATCTATCTATCTATCTCTCTCTCTTTCTCTCTCTCTCTCTCTCTCTCCCTGTCTGTCTGTCTGTCTGTCTGTCTGTCTGTCTGTCTGTCTGTCTATGTATCTATCTATCTATTTATCTATCTATCTATCTATCTATCTATCTATCTATCTATCTATCTATCTATCTATCTATCTATCTATCTATCTATCTATCTATCTATCTATCTATCTATCTATCTAGGTCAGTGTATTGTTCTCTCAGAAACCCCAGCTCTTGCCTTAGTAGTCTGCCTTTGCTTTCTGTGAATGGCATGACATTAAAGCGGTATTATCCCTGGTTGTGTGACAAACCCACAGACCCAAACAATACTTTCGGGATAATCAAAATCACTGTTTTGTTTATAGAATAAAAAAGAGAGAGAAATGGGCACGCTGTGTTTAAAAAGATCATTGTCAGGATGGCACCGGGGACGTAAACACGGCGCTTCTCAACGAGAACAAAGAGAACTTTTTATTCGGCACAAATTGTTTATGTTGGAAGAGATGCGCTCGAAGGAGTGGAAAGTTGAGCAATGCGTCTCTTAAAGTGATGTCTTACAGCTGAAATTAGTTGTTTTCCGTATTACCGCTGCTATGCTTCTCCAAACTAAGTTCATTTACTGAATCTCATTCCATTTGAACGGCAGATTTGTTTTTTTGGCCACGCGATCCTTGGCAGGTGTGTGTCCGTGTCAAATGGTGTCCCCTGCAAGTGGTAAACAGTGGTAAAACGCCGCGCCCCAAAGCTCAAAGCCACGTCGAGACGTACACCAGGCTTTTGTTTGGCGCGCTCCAAACACTGAGAGGATGCAAATCCGCACTCGCGGGTCTTTCCATCGCTGCGATGAAAACACGATTTCCCCCGGAAGTTGCGATGAAATCGTCAAGGATCGCCAAGGATCCAGTCGCCCGTCTGCCATCTCACTCGTGTTCTGTTGTCCTCCTCCCCCCCGTGTCCCCGTGCAGGCTGGGTCTGGGCTACAACGAGATCAGCGTGGTGGAGAATGGCAGCCTGGCCAACGTGCCTCACATGAGGGAGCTCCACCTGGACAACAACGCCCTGACCGCGGTGCCTCCGGGCCTGCCGGAGCACAAGTACATCCAGGTAACGCGGATCTTTTTTATCGTCTCGTTGTGATGGTCAGCGCTTTTTAACGCCGTCTGGAATGTGTGTTGTATTTGATTCTTCTTGCCTTTTTAAAAAAAAAAACCTGGATGTGGTGTTTGTATTGCACGAGAGAACGGTGAAGACTCTTCCAAGGCAAAGCATTCCGAGGGCCCAGTTATGGAAAATACCTTAATTAAATCACTCTAATCCTGACCATTAGCAGTTTTTTCTACTGTACATAATGTATATATATATATTTATTATTTTTTTGTGAATTTTAGTACGTCACTGTTTTTCATTGGTTTATGTTTTAAAAGTGCTTTGGCAGTGTGACTTATTTTCCATGTCAATAAAGCTCTTGAATTGAGGAGAGGAAGAGAGTGACAGAGAGAGAGAGAGAGAGAGAGAGAGAGAGAGAGAGAGAGAAATGTGGCAACATAATCACCAGTGTGTTAGAAAAAAAAACGCACTCAATTCTGGGTTTGAATACGTACCATTACCGCTCGCGTTGACTAATTATACCCATTTTAAGCTTTAGCTAGGTAAACACCAGCTTCCTCCGTGCATTAGTCGTGTTACTTATTTGTTCACTCGGGATAATTTTTTCCCCTTTAAATGACCAAAAAAATAATAACAACCCTGCACACTAGGACATTGTTTGAAAAAAAAAAACTTTAAAAAAAGAAACACAAAAAACAACACAAAAACCCTTTCGGAGTTGTCTGTCGGTGACGAGTAACCACACTTCCTGGTTCTCCTCTCCTCCTCTCCTTGGTCTCTCTCTCTCTCTCTCTCTCTCTCTCTCTCTCTCTCTCTCTCTCTCTCTCTCTCTCTCTCTCTCTCTCTCTCTCTCTCTCTGTCAAGGTGGTGTACCTCCATGCCAACAAGATCGCCGCCATCGGCACGGAGGACTTCTGTCCACCCACCTTCAACTACAAGAAGGCCATGTACTCTGGCATCAGCCTGTTCAGCAACCCCGTCCCTTACTGGGAGGTCCAGCCCGTTACCTTCCGCTGTGTGTTCGACCGCTCCGCCATCCAGCTGGGAAACTACAGGAAGAAATAAATACAGATCAATAATACAAACAACAACAACAAACCCCCCCCCCCCCCCCCCCCCCACCCACTTCCTCCCAGCCCGGCCCACCGGCCCACCCCTCCTGCCCCCCCCCCCGCCCCCCCCCCCCGCGCCCCCCCCCCTCCTTCTCCCATCCTCCCCCAGTACTCCCCCCCCTTCCTTTCGGTGGAAACGCGTGCTCGAGAATGAAAGTGTGAAAGTATTTAGTTTTTGTTTTTTCGGGTTGGCTTTTTTTTTTTCTTCTTTTTTTTTTCTAAGTGTGCCTGTTTTACCACAGATACCCCACCCACGTGCCCCCCCCCCCCCCCCCCCCCCCCCCCACCCACCCCACCCCACCCCTCCCCCGCTCCGACACTGATATGACCCCGAACATCCACCCACCCATCCAGCCCCCCCCCCCCACCCAAGACAATCATTCCAGTGACTTGGACGTGTGACAACACCAGTGGACGCTGACCTCAGACACATGTGCGACATGACCCCTTCCCCCTTAGGGAAGCCTCTCGTTGTCGTTGTTGTTGTTGTTGTTGTTGTTGTTGTAGTACGCAGCGTATATATATATATCGGCGACACTTCAACGCTTCACGTGTATCACCGACCGACTGTGTCCACTGGCAAGGCTAGCTAACGCTAGTCACGCCGCGGTTACGCAAGCCACACCGACCATATAGCACATTTTTTTGTTGTTTTTACCGAGAAATATAACTGATGAAGTCCGTTTTCGCTTCATGATACATATCTGCAATATTGTGCAATTCAAATGAACGAAAAAAGTTCAATATGGGAACAAAATGATACAGCAGTGTAACCACTTTGGAAAAAAAAAAGAAATAAATTTTAAACCTTGGAAACGTTGGATGAAACCGAAGCACCCAGAGTCATCGTGTGAATTAATTGTGCAAAGGCTGGCCTGTAGAGCAGGCAGCCAAAGAGATTAACTTGGGTTTTTCACCATACACGGTATGCTAGAAGATTCTATGTATTACTATAGTCGTAGGAATAGCCATATGTAGTGTACCATTACCCTTCTGCACACCTAAGAGATATTTCTATCTTGTATTGTACCCCGATTCAAGTAGAGATAAAAAAAAAAGTGTTGTCTTCTGTTTCCTTGTGATTTCTCGTGCTTGCTTCAGTGTCGTATGTATGGTTGGGGTTTTTTTTTTTTTACGTTTATTTTCACAATCACCACCATTTTCTTCATCACATTCCACACAAAAAATAGGAAAAAATATAGTTGCTAAAGATGTGTCATGAACTGTATGTGTTTTTGAAACGGAAGCCTTCGCCAAAGATCTATATGCATGCTTTGTTTCATTTCTAGTTTCTTTTATTTTAGTTTTTTTTTCCGCCCAATTCACCATGAAGCCGGCGGTTTCTACTCATTTTCTTTCTGTTAATGTGTGCCATGTACCTTTAATTTTGCATTTTTTCTCATTTAACTAAGAGCCTTCCAAACTAATTGAACATTATAGGTGTGACTCGCATGGCCACGGGATTTATGTTAGTGATTTTACATGTATAGATGCTGTATATAAATGCTGTATGAAAAAAAAAAATTCTAAGGAAAAACAACCTCTCTTTTTGCTTAAAGGCACTAGCACTTAACATAGCACTTAACCTAGCACCGACTTAAAATGATCAAAAAGCTGTTCTTTCATTATCCTTTTATTTTTTTTAATCTCGGAGTGCGGGCTCCAGCTAAGGTGTCCTTCAACAAAATAAAAGCACCGTTGAAAATGGCGCCGTCTTTGATGGGCTAAACAAGCCTGTGTCCCGCAGTGCGCCTAACGCCCACATCGCCATAGGGACCGGCTGCATGGGGTGGGGGGGGGGGCGGGTGACTCAGTCTTGGTGAACAAGGTCGAGGGGAGAAAAAGGTGAGACGAGGCAAGACACACTGGGATTCTGATATCATCTGATATACAGATTACAGGCCAGATGCAGGTCGTGGCAGAGCAGGTAGGGGTTAGGGCGTCTTGCTCAAGGGTGCCTTATGGGTCGGGATGTCGTCAGGCATCGAACCCAGTATCTTTCGGTTGGTAGTCACTCACCAATAGGCCCTCACTAAGGACCACCTGTTGAGCTAGTGTACCTTACTGTTCTGTGGGTACTTTAGCATGCACATAGCACAAGTAAGGCGCTATAAGGATAAAGGTAGTGAAGATGGCGGGTGAGATTTTGCAATCGCATTGGGCAGACAGGGTCGATTCAGGCTAATGCCTCATTGGCTATGGGGAGAACCCTGTGTGTAAGGGAACGTGAATCCATAGAACATTTTGGTCAGCAGTTAAAGAGTCTGTTGTGCGTCGAGTGATTTTGTGTGCAGGGCCGCAATTGTACAAACAAAAGCAAGAACAGACAACCAATATCACGACATGTGTAGCCATCTGGTAAGTATTAATAAACTATTGGAAAATACTTCAGTTAAAAAAAAAACACCGTTAAATTCTCCCCCTCACAAAAAAAAAAAAAAAAACGTTCT
>JAXIVH010000197.1:0-20000 GCA_036785325.1 Urophycis tenuis | reverse complement strand
GTACGCGCGTGTGTGTGTGTGTGTGTGTGTGTGTGTGTGTATGTGTGTGTGTGTGTGTGTGGGGGGGGGGGTTATGTAGGTGCACCCATCTGTTGGTTATGTGTCAGTCTTATGTAACCAAGGTAACCTGAGCTTTCTCACTCACAGGGGGAAAAAAGGAAAGATCATGCAAGGCAGCAAACTTCAAACACACAACTATAATGGTTATTTATGCGCTGGTTTTCAATGCATGCCAAAAAAACTAAAAGCGCAGAACACAGCAGCCTTTCTGCTGTGCAAAAGACACTGAAGATAACTTTAGATAAATTCAAGATAATTCTGTGGTATATAGTTTACTGTATTCTACAATATAGTGCATGTGTGCATGCATGTTACATATGTATGCATGTATGACTGTATTCCTGTGTGTTTGTATGGGGTTAGTATGGGGGTTGTGTGGGATTAGTGTGTGTGCATGCATTTGTGTGAGTGTGTTTGTGTACTTGTGTGAGTTACTACTCGTAACAACAGGAAGCAGACAGACCGGTAGAAAAAACAAATGTTATCCAGAGTTGTGTCTATGACCTTTGTGAGGGCTATCTGTGTCTAATCTCTCTTGATCCACTTCCACAGAATCACGTGTAGATCAATGTGGGTGCGTGTGTGTGTGTGTGTGTGTGTGTGTGCCTGTGTATGTGTGTGTGTGTGTGTGTGTGTGTGTGTGTGTGTGTGTGTGTCTGTGTGTGTGTGTGTGTGTCTGTGTGTGTGTGTGTGTGTGTGTGTGTGTGTGTGTGTGTGTGTGTGTGTGTGTAGGCTAGGCTTATGAGATGGTCCCTTGTGGATGGATCTCTGTGTTTTCCACATGACCTGCAGAGGGAAGATGGATGTGGTGTCTGGGTCACTGTCTGAGACTCTGTATGTTCGGGGTCACTTACCGCACCATCACATCTAGTGAGACAACGATCTGTTGTTTCACATGTCTGTTTCCGCTGGGTCATTCATTCTGCACTCTGTCAATGGTTTATTGCAACATTTCCTGGTATGTACCTGGTAATGAGAGAGAGTGTGTGTGTGTGTGTGTGTGTGTGTGTGTGTATGTGTGTTTGTGTGTGTGTAGGTGTATGTGTGCATGTGCGTGTGCATGTGTGTGTGTGTGTGTGTGTGTGTGTGTGTGTGTGTGCATGTGTGCGTGCGTGTAGATGTAGGTGTGTGTGTGCGTGTGCGTGTGTGCGTGTGTGTGTGTGTGCGTACGTGTGTGCATGTGTGCGTGCGTGTAGGTGTGTGTGTGCGTGCGTGCGTGTAGGTGTGTGTGTGTGTGTGTGTGTGTGTGTGTGTGTGTGCGCGTGCGTTTTATGTCATGGTAATTACACAGCAAATTTCACATCAGATACTCTGCATTCTGACCACATGGCCCGTCCCCCATGTTGCTTCATCCAATCAAATCAGAGGATCTCGACGAAAGAGAAATAGGACATGAAACCACAGTGAGCAGATTGGCAGGGCAGCACGGGCCTCCAACAGAGCGCTGATTCATACACAGAGTGATGTGAAAGGGTTGCGGTCCGCAACGTTAACTCCAACCCGATCAAACCGACGACGTGAACGGTCCAACTCCTCACCATCCACACGCCGAAGTGAAGTCAACGGTCTCAAACAACGAGGCTGTTCCATTTACACAAACAACAGCGCTCTCTCTCTTCTGTCCGGAAAACAGCCAAGCATCGCATTCACCTTATAAACACGTCAAACTTTCGCACAAGTCAGACCCCAGAGTGCTTTATTTGTACTTTTTTTTATTTGTCTTTTTACAAATATTTTTGCAATAAGTGCAAAGGCGGGATGACCCACACCACACCGCAAGGCGTGTGCGTGTCGTTATTCACACGCCATCCGTCCAGTAATGTAGGTCAGGGGACGGATCCAGGGGGGGGGAAACAACCGCGGTCAGCCGACGCGTCTGCCATTTGGTGCAGCGGAAAGGCTGTGCGAGCATGTGGTGGACGTCAACACGGACGAGCGGTGGACGGCTGCAAACCCCCCCCCCCCAAATGTTCAGACCTCCGCCGCGCACCAATAGGAAAACTGTGCAATAACAATGCTTGGAAAAGTACACTTTGGTGCACAGAGTGGGAAGACTCTAACCTTAAATATTAGGTTAAAAGTGTGCAAACATTGGCTCCCGCTGGAAGGATGACATTTTGGTTTATTTGGTGGCGTAGTCTAGGATTTTTGGGGGGAGTAAATACAGAAGAAGTGTGTTTATGTTCATCAATGTGTCAGAAAAATATATTTTTTTAAGAGATTCAAGATTCAAGATTCAAGTATCTTTATTGTCAAATGTGCTACATGGCAGGCATATAGCACAGATGAAATTGCAGTCCTCTCAGATCTGCGGTGCAAAATAAACAATGGACAAACAAAGTAGACAACAGACATCGTACAGACAACCATAGAAACACAGAAACACAGAAACACAGAAAGTACAATGTTTTTAATGTTTAAGGGAGTGAAAAACACTATGGGATTTCGAAGGAGACACGATGAGCTGCATGCAAAGATGAGTTTGGGCTGAAGGCCGCAAACGTTGTTTGTTGTTGTGTGAAGTATGTATTAGCATGTGTTAAGTCCACTACAGGGGTCATTAATCCCTGACCCGCTTGATACTTGGGGTCTCCTCTGACCATTTGAGGATATAAATCAGGACTTCTTTGTCCATCTTCCTTTAAGATGGGGAGGTGTTAAAGGGGGGAGGCGAGAGATATAGAGATAAAGTAAGAGAGATAGGGAGAGAGAGAGAAAGAGAGAGAGAGGGGGGGAGAGAGAGGGAGAGACAGAGAGGGAGGGAGAGAGGGAGAGAGAGAGAGAGAAATATGAACTAGGGAGGAACACAGTGAACAAGCAAAATGAGTTTGTTGAAAGGTACATTTTGGAACAGCTTAGCGAGAGACAAATCAATTTGACCTATTGGGGCTGTTTCGCACAAGGAAAAAACAAGACATCTTTCCTTGCTTGGACGGCACACCGCACAATGTCTCAGCAGGGGCTCAGAGGATAGCATTGTACTGACTCAAATATGTAAAGTCAATTCCTGAACCTTTGTTACACCATAATTCTAGTCCTCTGGAGTGCAACTCTGGCACCCAGGGTCAACAATCAGTCACAAAGCATGTCTCATCTGAATAAAACGGTGCAGGGGATTGCCTTGTAGGAAATTAGTTGCACCACAGGCTCCAGATTCCTTGTATAATTCCCAGTGGGGTTTTTATGTATTTTCGACTACCACATAAAATCCGACATGCTACATCTTTGTGTATGCTATTACCTCTTAGTGTATGCCTGGATGTATGTACATTTATGTTCATTTTCATTTCTTTATGTATATTTTTGTATATTGTATTACATAGCTTCATATTTTACATTAGTTTATATTATATATTTATATATTCTAACACTCTACTATACGTAGAGTGTCTGTCTCTTCTTTCTTTTTTTCCCTGGAGTATTGTAACAAATGCAATTTCCCTCAGGGATCATTAAAGTATGTCTGTCTGTCTGTCTGTCTGTCTGTCTGTCTGTCTGTCTGTCTGTCTGATGTAGCGGCCATCTGAAGCATGAATAGTAAAGTTTAGATGAATGCTGACATTCGGCAAAAATTCCTCATGAAAGCTAATAAAAAGAGTGAATATGTTACTAAGGTGATGCCAGATGCGTTTGTCTCTGATCTTGATTGCATGGATCCAATTATCTCATAGTCTGAATCGGTTTTGGTGAGAATAGGCTTGAATTTTATGACTCCAAACTCTCTGGAAATAATCAACAACCTTGACACGGGTGTTTGTGGTCTATGGGGAGAGAGTGAGAGTCAGAGAAAGTCAGAAAGAGAATGAGAGAGAGAGAGTGTGAATGTAGAGAAGCAATAAACTCAAATATAAGGTGAGCTATTTGGAAATCCTTTGTTGGGCAATGTATTTTAGATGCTTTTTTTGGTTGATTTGTTGAAACTCCCTTTACATCCCGCAGCAATAAATAAATAAAATGCTATGACATTTAAAAAAAAATCATCAGGTATCTGTGACTGTCACAAGCCTGTAATAAGCCAGTCCAATTGTTTTATTCCAACCAAATTAAATGATTGGATGGCTTTCCTGTCTGTCTACCTACCTGACAGCACTCTTCCCTTGCACTCATTGCGCATGCCCAGGGTCTTTTACAAGGCTAGGCAGACCAATTAAAGCTAAAGCTAATGAGCAACTCTGGATTTGGGGGTGTGGCTTTGGACGGAGGCCTGAATGAAGGTGATGCTTTCAAAATATAGCTTACTGTGGCTCCTTTCTCATTTAACTACCCTAGCTTTAATGGTGTGATGAGGGAAACCACTTAGAGTCAAAAATTGTATCAATGTATTTTTAGTTCTAGTTTTTGTTTAACGCTGTATCTTTTGGTACATCAAAACTAACATAGACAGACGGACAGACAGATACAGCTATATGAGATGCCATTAGGTATAAGATCCATGGTACAGGGATTGTAAACAAAGACATACGTCATCATATTACCACCCTAATATTTGTGAATTCTGAAGCTTTTATAAGCCTTTACAAAACAGATTTGTACATTTTGGTCTTCTGGAAGATGAAGGCCTCCACACTCCCTGACCTCAGGGAGTCGTCTCCAGTAAGCCGCAGGACGGACAGGATTGCAACAAACAGGTCCAGACCTAAATTCCTGGCGCTGTCTGGTGGGATGACTGACGTCGACCAAATGGACGGAACATTTGGCCGTCGACTGCCACCGCCCGCCCCCCCCCCCCCCCCCCCAGTGTTGCCTGCATGACCTTGGGGTCGCTCTCTGGGGGTCTTGGGTAGTATGTGGGTGTCAGACGGGCCTCCGGTGGGTAGGGAGGTCAGAATGGCAGCAGGGGTCCAGGGGTCGGACGTCAGACCCCAGACTCTCCAGGGAGGAGGGTCTGGGAGGGGAGTCTTTGGTGGGTGGCTAGAGAAGTCAGGGCTTTAGGGGGAAGTCACAGGCTTTAGGGGGATCGAGGTTAGCCGTTAGTTTGGGGGTCTTGGGTGGGACGTGGCGGGGGAGGTTGTGGTTGTGTTAAGACACGTCTCCGACATGAGAGGAGAGGATCTACAGCCCAGGCATGTTGGATGCGTTGGACGCGCAGCTGCTTAGTTTCCATTCTTTTTGTCCTGGCAGGAGCGATAAGGAGAGAGAGAGAGAGAGAGAGAGAGAGAGAGAGAGAGAGAGAGAGAGAGAGAGAGAGAGAGAGAGAGAGAGAGAGAGAGAGAGAGAGAGAGAGAGAGAGAGAGAGAGAAAGAGAGAAAACAAACGCAAAATAAAGCCAGAAGAAGCGAGCGAGCCCTGGTGTTATGTAACTTTTCCCTGGCTACTGCCGGACCGTTCCCGTCAATTTTTCCAAGGCCTCATTTTTCACCCCAAACACGTCTCGGCATAATAACTGCAGCATCTGGGCCACAATAAAAAACGTGTCCAGATATTGTTTCAAAATGTTCCACATACTCGCGTCTGAGGCTCTCGGTATCTGACTCCTAACAAGACGAAGACTCTCAGTTGTTTGGGGCGATTTGTGGCAGTGACTCACAACAGGCGTCTGCCGAAGTTCACATCAGAGGGAGGACAGTCTGTGGGAAATAAGGTAGAGGTGTGAGGTGGTCAGTGGGGACTTGAAACAGCCTATCAGGCCTCTAAAGGCTGTTATAGCTGTCTCTTGTCACGTCCACTAACCGGGTGGTTGGGGGGGGGGGGGGGGGGGGGGGGGGTGGGGGGGGCAGATTTCCAGTATCCCAGAGTGCAACGCTGCACCTGCTCCTGGACACGTCCACCGCGGGGTCCCACAGCCAGTCCTGTCCAAAACGTCCTCGGCTTACGGTAAGTGATGATGATGATGATGATGATGATGAGGTTGATGATGATGATGGGCAGCACGGAGAAACCTCCCCTCGATGTCTCACTACCCCCCCCCTTTTTTTCTTCTCTCCCTCTCTCTCTCTCTCTCCCTCTTTCTCTGTCTCTCCATCTGCCTCCCCTTCACTCCCTGTCTCTCTCTTTCTCTCTCCTCCCCTTCTCTCCTTCGCTCCCACTCTTTTTCTCCAGAGACTGCCTTCTGTTTGAACACCACACTACCTACTGGCCTTCCATCTCCACACAAACGGAGCAACAACCACAGGTAAGCCTGCACGCGCTTGGAGAGGATTTGGGATTTCCTGATTGAGTATTCATCTTGATTATTATTACTTTTTTTTCTCTCTGGTTGGGCATCCTGGGGCTTACAGTGTGGGAGGGGGTGGGATTCAGCTGGCCTCTGACTTTGCCTCAGGGTTCCAGGGCGGTGATAGGGCATGCAAGGGTGTTTCTGTTTGTGTTCTGGTTCTGCACGGGACCGGCAGCATGCAACAGGGGACAGGCAACAACAACTTGAGACAAAATGCAAAGGGATGCTTGAGAACGTTTTGACGTGCGGCGATTTGGAAAAGTAACCTTAGCGAATCGCACTCGCATGCATGAGCACCTCTGCATGTGTGTGCCTTCTGCGTTGTTGTTTTGCTTCTGCGTGGGGATATTTTGCATGCAGCGAATGATGAGTCTACGCTCTGTAAAGCTATGCAAGTCTGCATAGCAATATCTGCACGTCTCCAGAATGTAGCCCATATCTGCTTTGATAAAAGTGTTGCGGGGAGGTGAAATGAAAGCCCCTTGACGTGTAGAATCTGTCAAGCCTTTTGAGTTTGCCACCCGTTTGAAGCGAGCTCACAAAAAGCGAGCTACAGTTGATATCCTCAGCCACTGTTTTTACAGAACAAAAAATGCTTAGTACATCTGTTATGCATTACTGTGAGTAATTGCAAACTCATGCTCTACATTTTTATCAGGTTCAAGAAGTGAGGGGAAGGGGTGCGCAATTTGACCTGACTGCTCACAGCCTGTAAAAACTAAAGACTTGCATGCAATGCCACCGTGGATAAACTCCCTTATATACAGTAATATGAGATATTTGGTTCACTTGTGTACGGTGCATTTTTTTTCCAGTTGGATTTCGGGGGGAGTGGTCCATGATGAAGTGGCTGGTTCTACTGTGTGTTTGTGTGTGTGTGTGTGTGTGTGTGTGTGTGTATGTGTGTACAGTGTTTCAGCTGTGATTAATGTGACGTCTTGACCATGTACCAGTGACTTGAAAAAAGTGTACCACATTTGCATGAATATGGATGAATATATTTACAACGACTCATTTATTCTTTCTATGCTAACCCGTTGTTGTTGTTGTTGTTGTTGTTGTTGTTGTTGTTGTTGTTTCTTTAGCTCGGTCTCCCACGCCCACCCCTCTTCGTGTTGCTCACCCCGCCCTCCCCCTAGAGGCCATGTCTTCTCTCCGCGTGCCCTTGCTACTGGCCGTACTGCTCAGCGTGGCCTTGTGCCAGTACGATGACTACGACTACCGGCCCGTCTCCATGCTGGGACCGTCCGGGCCCAACTGCCACGCAGAGTGCGACTGCCCCATTGGCTTCCCCACCGCCATGTACTGTGACAACCGCAAGCTGAAGGACTTCCCCATGGTGCCCACGGGGATCAAGTACCTCTACCTGCAGCACAACCAGATCGAGGAGATCAAGGCAGGCGTCCTGGACAACGTGACCGCCGAGCTCCGCTGGCTGATCTTGGACGACAACCTGCTCACCAACAGCAAAGTGGCCAAGGGCACCATCGACAAGCTGAGCGCCCTCGAGAAGCTGTACCTCAACAAAAATCAGCTCACGGAGCCCATCATCCCGTCCTCCAAGTCGCTGGAGGAGCTGCAGATCATGCAAAACAACCTCATAAAGTTCCCCCCCGGCCTGCTCAACAACAAGGAGAACCTCACCTCCGTGAACCTGCAGCACAACCAGCTGACCTCCGAGTCCATCTCGGGAGCCTTCAAGGGGTCCAAGAAGCTGCTGTCCGTGGATGTGAGCAACAACAAGCTGAAGAAGCTGCCCACGGGGCTGCCCAGCTCGGTGGAGGTCCTCTACGCCGACTTCAACGAAATCGACAGCGTGGCGGGCGGGTACCTGAACAAGCTGCCGGGGCTGAAGTACCTGAGGATCTCCAACAACAAGCTGGCGGACGCAGGGATCCCCGCTGGTGTGTTCAACGTGTCCACCCTGGTGGAGCTGGACCTGTCCTTCAACAAGCTGCAGTCCATCCCCGAGATCCACGAAAACCTGGAGCAGCTGTATCTCCAGGCCAACGAGATCAGCAGTAAGCATGCCCTGAAATCGTTGTCATCCTGTTTGTGGGGTGTTTTTGTTGTTGTTGTTGTGTCACGACATGGTGCACAGTGGCGTCGTTTCTCGAATTGCACGTCTGTGGACGACGTTTTCGGATTGACCGATGCATTTGTTTCTTGTCGTTCGTTTCCGTAGAGTTCGACCTCACGAGCTTCTGCAAGGTCATCGGGGTCTTCAACTACTCCCACCTGAAGCACCTGCGTCTGGATGGCAACAACCTCACGTATGCGAGCATGCCGGCCGAGGCGGTCACCTGCCTGCGTGTGGCCTCAGACATCATGTTCAACGAAAATACTAAATAGTTCCCTCAGCACCCCCCTTAGCACATCCCTTAGCACCCTCCCCCCACCCCCCCCCCCACACACACACACACACCATTGCTTCCATTAAAATAAAATGGCAAAAAGGGCAAAGTCCAAGGTGCGGCTGGCATTGCAGTGGCACCTTTCCTTGTACACTTCATTAATAGAAGCGTACAAAGAAATTCAGTTACCAACTGATAACGATAATAGAGACACCGATGAGTTTTAGTTGAAGCGGATAAAAAAAAAGACAACGATTCAACATACAGGCTACTTAATGACATTCCACGAAAAAAAATGAAACACACTTTATACATTCCAGATGTGCACATTTTGTCGAAAGTATGCCTATATGAATACAGATAAAATGGATGAATGCAGTGGCTGAAAAATGCTGTCTGTATTGATCACTGTCTTGTAAGTTGTGTTGTCTCTCTGTTGTATGTTCCCATGTTTAGCATAATGCTTTTAATGTAGCTATCCTAGATACCTTGTTGTGTTAAATACCTGCAGGTAAGGAGTGTGATCTAGTCTGTGATGTACTTTGGATCAGGCTTATGATGCCAAATAGGAGAAATGATAATAAAGGATATACCTATTTCTTACTTGGTGGTGGCATTTTATAAATCATACCTTTTTTTTTATATATATATCATGGATCTAAATGTTGTTGTTTTTTTGCTGCCTTAAATTTCAGTGTCTGCATCTAATGGTGTTCAAACTTTATGAACCAGATATTGTAATCTTTCCTAGCTTTGAATTTAGTGATATTTGCAAGTTCAATAGTTGCGTAAGTTTGTTTTAAATCATAAATTCACCTTTTTTGTTTTTCGCTTGCCATGCATAACAGGAAGGACTATAAATGGAAAGTAATTGTTAATAATCTATCGACAAATGATGGTAAATAATCAATTGATTGATTGTTTAAAACAGTACTATCCACAACAGCAAACACACTGATTTATTTCATTAACATTCAAATTAGTTGAATATACAGTAATTTCCATGTGAAACCCTTTACATAATAAGGGTGTTTCAAAAGATCTGAAGAAAATATTCACACATAATCACGTAATATCTGAACCACGTTATGCATATTGCTCATTTGTATAAGTTTGCATTATTTGCATGCATTCCAACTTTATGATAATAAACTTCTGCTTTTGCAGTTCTGGTTTCATTGTTACCTTGTTTCTGTGACATGTTTGATACATGCTAGTTCGCAGCAATACTTCTTCAAGTGGACGACATTGCCATGTTGAAGCTGACATGACAAAGCAATATCATCAGCCTTTTACAGCATTTCTCTGTTTGGGACTTTGTTTTTTTTTTACAGGTCATAATTGTTTGGTTTGACTCAGTAACTGCTGGTGGATTTACTGTGATTATAAAAGCTACAGTGAAATAAACAAAATTTCCAACATACGTTGAATGGGATGAGATTTTTAAGCGTACTGTAAAAAAAAAAACTGCTGTTTTTACCATTGTGTTTTGTGGGGAATATGCAATGAATGATAAAAATCTAAAAACCCAAATTCAGCCGATATTCTTATTGATAAAATAGCTAAATAAGACCGACGCTAATCACTGTAACTCATCAATAACCAATTTTAGGGCATTGTTAATAATCTATCGACAAATGATGGTAAATAATCAATTGATTGATTGTTTAAAACAGTACTATCCACAAGAGCAAACACACTGATTTATTTCATTAACATTCAAATTAGTTGAATATACAGTAATTTCCATGTGAAACCCTTTACATAATAAGGGTGTTTCAAAAGATCTGAAGAAAATATTCACACATAATCACGTAATATCTGAACCACGTTATGCATATTGCTCATTTGTATAAGTTTGCATTATTTGCATGCATTCCAACTTTATGATAATAAACTTCTGCTTTTGCAGTTTAGATGTTTTAAATAAAACTTTTGTAAAATAACACAATTGTAAAATAACAGTCTAACAAAAAGAGGAGAGAGGGCTAAAAGGGTTGAAATAAATCAAAATGGCAGCTCACCCTAACTGAACCTCCTGTAACATGAATCCACACAACTGTTCAGTAATAAACATTCATTTCAATGTTTAGCTTCCGGGCTTATATGCTTTCCTGCAAAAAGCCAACAAACTGCAGCTGATGTCCCCAGCGTATCCACCAATCGGTCTATCTCGATCTGTAACGCAAGTAGTAACAGTTTGCTAATCTACAGACATATTGTCTAAAGACCGGTCAAATGTTTAAATAATATCGACAGACCACACTCATTAAAGTGTCACTAAATGACTCATCAAACCAGCCAGTAAAGAATGATTGATATACTGTGAAGTTGTATCTGGAAGAATTTAGCCTTTTGGCACGACGACAATTAATCTGTTTCATTGTTAGCCTAATACCTCCTAGCACTGAGCTAGATACTAAATTATTCTGACTTATTGGAAGAGAAGATAACTCTTCAAATATTTTCCAACATCCCCATACTCCCTTGTCCCCAGTTTGAATGAAATTTGCATAGTTGCCCATATTGTAAAAAAAAATAGTGTCATGTTTGAAAAGAAGCAGAGCATAGTTCTGTCTCCTCCTGTTTCAGACCCCAGCTTTCTTTTCCCTTCTCTTTGTGGACACACTGAGAAGAAAGAAAGAACTATTCTATCCCGTCTAAAATGTGCGTTTGGGTATGGCCAAAGATAAGTCTTGTGGTCCTAAGGGGATCCAGGGGTTGTAGGGTTTGGCATTGATATTGTAACTTTACACTTACAAATCATTTCCCTGCAAATCAACAGCTTCAAATACAGACAGACAATGGCGCCAATATAGGCTATTAGTACACAAGTTTCACAACCCATGGTGTTAACCTAACACATCACGTGGCAATACTGTTTTGTTTTACAACAGTAATAGCGGTGCAGGGGCAGAGTAGTTTGCCATGCTCCTAAGCCCTACTAGCGTGTATCGTGGGCAGGTATTTTTTTCTTGGACCCAAATGTCTCCAAAAGCAGACAGCGTTCTGATGCATCGGGGGGGCAGCTGATTAGCTAAACAGCGCTAATAGCGCTTTTGCTAGGAGGTTGCCAGACATTCCATAATAAGACCCAGCTGTGCAATGGTCAATTACACCTCCCCTGTGGCCCATTTGAGAATGTGGCTATTCATTTAATAGCCTTGTGTCAAAACAAAAGTATATTTGGTCATTATCGACCTGCGGTACTGTTACATGGAAAGGGGCTCTTGGAGCAGGCGTTTTTCCACAAAAAAAAACCTGTTTCATAGAAATGATAAATGCCCAATTTCCCCTTGACCGTCTCTATACGACCATTGTATGTGTTTTCGTACATCAATTTATACAAATCCCAGATTCTGACCAACTTCCTAAGGGATTCCTCCCTTATTTGAAAGCAAAGAGCTGCTCTCGCTGCCACAGTGGGACAATACGCTCCTTCATAACGCTTCAGGGACGCCTTCCCCTCAGCTGGACAGAGGGGGAGAAACGAGACTCAAAGCTGAATGGGAGTCAGTAGTTGAGACAGGGCGGTTTGGCGGCAGTGTGGATAAATCTTAATGACAAGGTGAAATGGTAATATGACAAAGTAATATTATGGATGTTAAACAGGGAATGGTAATGAACAGGAGGAGAATGTGGGACACATGTGATTTTTGCATGACAGGATTTGATTGGATTGTGCAAAAAAAAAAAAAAAAAGGTTATGAAACATGGAGGCCAGCTGTGTGTAGTGTTTCTTATGAAGCAGGGTTAGTAGGCTTTATATGAAGGAAAGTGGTGACATCTACTTTATTGGTTGAAATGTGTAGCCTGCACACAAACATACACAATCACGTGCACACACAGATACACACAGGCAGACGCACGCACACACACGCACACACACACACACACACACACACACAATCTTGCACAAATGCACTACACAGGCACGCACACATACAAGGATGCACACTCAGACACAGACACACACACACACACACACACACACTCTTGACAGTGCTGAAGGTGGGAGTGTGCTTTATGCACACACGTGTGCATGTGTGTGTTTCTTTGAAATGAGCAGTGATAAATGGCCACGACCTGAATCCCCCGGATATTAACCAGAAGTGGGGGGCCCCCCAATGATGAGGTCAAGCCCCAAAACATCCATCCGCTCCTGGGGCTGAATCATCATCACCAGCCCCATCACAACCGTGACTTCATTTTCTTTCAAGGAGAAAGAAGAAAGAAAAAGAAGTCAAGGAGGGGTTGGGGGGGGGGGGGGGGGGGGTAGGTGGGGTGGGCTCGGGTGGGGTGGTGGAGTTGGGCTGGCAGGAGCTAGCCAAAAAGGACATCCCAGCACACACACACACACACACACACTTATCTTTTTCCTCCACACAACACATGCTGGCTTCCAACCTCCTCAGCCCCTTTGGTTTGCGAAGGGTCAGACCTTCCTCGCTTGAGTCACGCTCACCCAAAAATAGTGTTATCTAGAGACCGAAAGAACACTGACCATAGAGACGTCATCGACATAGTCAGCGATCGCTCTGACATCCAACAAAAAGACAACTGGATGCCAGAACAACACCTGGTTTCATGCAAGTTGTGCACATCAGCAGAAGAATCAGGTAATCAGATTCCCGCTTTGCAAATCGTCTTTTTGAGTGATGTCTACATCGTATGTGACGTGGTCTTTACGTTTGATTTCTGAATTGAATCTCAAGCTTCTAACTTTAACTAACTTCATAACTACCTTATCAAAAGTAAGGATGCTTCTAGCTGGGCTGGACATCATTGTTACGCAAACATTTTATTTGAGCCAGGTTTGATTACCAATACAACATGCTGCACTAAAGCTGTCGTTCCTTCGGGTGTAACCTTTGGCTACCTGGCTGCAAACACAGAACTGGGCTCTATCTTATCTCGTTGCATCAGAGTTTGGCGTTTGTAGAAGACCACCGCCCACGTGGCGGCCGCGGCTGCCTCGTTACCTGTCCTCGCGGCACAGCCAATTAGCTGGGATTATCCACTGTACTCTGGCGTCACCATTTGACGTCTTAAAAAAACCCTGCAGCCCCACACTCGCTGGCATGCCGCAAGACCCGAGCAGCACAGTATGCTCCACAAAGGCTTGTTGGTTTATAGGCTTATTGTATCCTTCCGTTATACCACAAACCGCTGACCTGTTTGATGAAACTGGAGCTTGGAGGCGTTATGCACATCATTACCTTGCTTGGCACTGTTTACACAAGTCCGTACAAAGTCAATGGAAAGGGGATAAGTCAAGGGTGTGGAATCACCACCGTATCATTTTAAGTGAGCAGTGTTTGTTTCTATGATCCACGCTCTCTTGGTATGCATTGTACATACCCATTATATTGGCATATATCTTGATTATAGCATTATTGCTGTTATTGTTGTTACTAGTATTGCACAACTGCAATGATCCCCAGCCCATAAGGTAGTAATCTGGTAGACACTGCTGCCAGCCAATGCAAAGGTTCTCAACCCCACGTCATGTTGTAAATAATAATTAAAATCTCTGCAACACTAACAGCACTTTTAGATTGTCAAGCCAAGTCAAGCCAAAGCTAGCTACTACTGATAGGTCAGGTGTCTCTATAAAAAAGAATGCATGCCAGCAAATGCATCGAAACACCTTAATTACGAATCAGACCTGACCTCTTGATGAACGACAGCAACCCACAGGGCAGAAAGGGATTTGCTGACCATGTGTTTGCGAATTGTGCCAAACGTAGGAGGACAGAACATGTGCCGGCCTCATCAGAAGGTATTAGTGCAGCCTGTTTTAATTAGGCCAGGTCTGAGGCAGTAAGTCGGTTTAAGGGGTGTCAAACGCCACAGGATTATATGACCTCTGAACTCGGAGGCATCCGATTGGTCGGAAAGGTCTTTGGTGTTTTCATCACTGGGGCTGGGGAGGGTTTGGCACAAAGAGAATGAAGAGGACAAAGGTACAAATACAGGTAAGCTAGGAGCTTCTGAGTGACTTTCTGAGAGACACACAAGAGGGAGAGCAACAAGAAAGCAATGCAACTGAATCTGAGGTATGTGGGACTGAATTAAGGCTAGCATTGCATTTGTATTCCGTGGGACCAGAAATCCCACTGCTTTTGTTATCCGACTTAATTTGAGGGCAGGAAAAGATTTCTGTTTGTTTTTGCGTGTGGGAATCGAGAGCGCCAGATGCAGAAGAATGTTATTGTCTTGGACCACATTTGCAACCAAAAGCGCTTTCGTCAGCACAACACCGATACTGTCAATTGCATCTCTACGTTTTCTCCGCGCCAATCTCAGTGCTTTCAAGTGATTCAGGGTGACAAGCTCATAAACGTACAGTTGGAAAAAACGAGACGGCACCTTTTAGAAAGCAGGTGTGTTGTGGGCCCTTTGGTCTTTGATGCAGCGCTCCTCCGTGGAAAAGGCTGGTTCTGTTCAATATGGCTTCCAGATAAGTACAAAGTGGGAGCCAAGATGTAAACCAGCTCCAGATGGTAGCTGTGAAAAATTTAGTTTGTGAAAGTGGGGTGTGACAAGAGGGGAGGGGATCACGTTGAGTTGACTGGGTTGTGTTTTTCCATCTTTCCATCATGTCCAATGGCCAAGCTGTTTAATACTTTGTCCAAACAACTTGTTTCCTGATTCACTTTTACTTTCTCGTTGGTTGTTTATCTCATCTTCACAGGTCTCAGTGAAGATCAAGTGTTTTCTGTGGCACAGAGGAAATATTGTGTCACGCATTCTTTGTGAACGCTCAACAGCATTGCAGTTGTGTATGTTTGCGTGTGTTTGGCACACATGCACATTTAAGTGCGGATGGTTTTTATTCATAAAAATGTGTGCATTGGAATTTGTCTTACAAGTTACACTATATATATATATATATATATATATATATATATATATATATATATATATATATATATATATATATATAACGGAAATGCAAACATTTCAAGAAATCCTCCACCTCAGTGCACAAAAGTCCTTTTCAGGTTGACCTATTCAGATGTCATGGCATAAAATCTAATGGTTGTTCACTTGGAGTGCGACCTCATCATGAAAATGGCTATCCAGCCAAGTCTTAATGCCATTAAAGTTGGCCCCAGCTGTCTCCGGTCTTATAGAGGCTTACCTACCATTCACAGAGCAGAGCAAGCTGTGAAAACTCAAATGGATCCATTGTGGATTCAAGTTGGAGAGGAAAGTTTTTGTATCACAGACGAACCTTTCTTGGGATAGAAAGATTAGGTATTTGACAACTTCGCCTAATTTTGGATCTCATTGTAACGTAGAATACTTAGCTTGAACAATTCCCTGTTGTGTTAGTGCATTTATGATGTAGGCCAGACAATCAAATCTTGGCAGTACATTGTGTTTGTCTTGATATTGATGTCAAGCCTACTACTACTGTATACTATTTACCTCCAACAAGTGTTGTGTAGGCATGCAAATGGAAACTGGATGGGTAAATGCAATGTAATTGTAATTTGTCGGATGTTATAAGTCCTCAATCGCTAGCCAAGTAAAATACTCGACTTACCTTGGTGAGTGAGAGCTGACGGCCATCACTATGCCTATCCTATCGATGTTTTCAAAAGTTCTGTCAAAATTCAGCTAATGTCTTATCTGTGTCCATGTGTTTCCCTCATAGGTCAAACGGAATAATGTCTCCCCTCTTGGCCGTTTTCTCTGCCTTCTGTCTCCTGGGAGCAGCTCTGAGTCAGGACATGCCCTACGAGGACTACATGGCCCAGATCCAGGCTTGCCCTCTCGAATGCCACTGCCCGCGCCACTTCCCCAGCAGCGTCTACTGTGACAACAGAGCGCTCAAGCGCATCCCCAAGATCCCGCCGCACACGCTGTACCTCTACCTGCAGAACAACCTCATCGAAACCCTGTCGACAGAGGCCCTGAGCAACGCCACGCAACTGCGCTGGGTGAACATCAACCGCAACAGAATCACTAACGAGGGCATTGAGGAGGGAGCTCTGGGGGCTATGCCACAGCTGCTGCAGCTCTACATGGGCGACAACCTACTGACCGCCGTGCCGGCCGGCCTGCCGCACAGCCTGGAGCAGCTGCAGCTCCCCCGCAACCGCATCGGCAAGATCCCCGCCGGGGTCTTCTCGGGCATGGACCGGCTCAGCCTGCTGGACCTCCAGGGGAACAAGCTAATGGACGACGCCGTGACGGAGGTGAGTCTCAAGGGTCTCAGCGGCCTGGTGCAGATGAACCTGGCCAAGAACCAGCTGAGCAGCATGCCGGTGGGGCTGCCTGCCAGCACCACGCAGCTGTTCCTGGACGGCAACAACATCGAGGGGATCCCGTCAGAGTACTTCAAGGGCTTGCCCAAGGTGGCGTTCCTGAGGCTCAACCGCAACAAGCTGAGCAACGCCGCGCTTCCCAGGAACGTCTTTAACATCTCCAGCATCTTGGAGCTGCAGCTGTCCCACAACCAGCTGACCGAGGTGCCCTTCATCGCCAAGGGCCTGGAGCACCTACACCTAGACCACAACCGGATTAAGAGTATGTCAGATATTTCATCCTTTTCTTGGTTCTTCAGATTGGTTCCGTTTCATGTCCACAATTATCCACGATAATCTTTGATTGATTAGGGGTCAAAATAAAACTGTCACTTATTTGTGGGAGGGTTTTCTTCACATTTCCAGGTGTGAATGGCTCCGATATCTGCCCACTCTCAGCCGAAGCCTTGGAGGACTACACAAACGAGAGTGCGGCGCCCAAGTTGCGCTACCTGCGTCTGGACGGCAACGACATCCCCCCTCCGATCCCCAGAGACATCGTGACGTGTTTCCGTCTCCTCAGGTCCATTGTCATCTAAAGGAAAACCTCGTCCAAAAGAAAACTCAGAAAGCCAGACCCAGCCAGAAGTAACGGAGCGAACTCTTCGAACGGTTGTTCCTTCAAACTAGATCTTTGAGGACAAAACATGTTAATGCCAACTGGTATCAGTAATTTCAGGTGATTTTTTTTAGGCAAATTGCGATTTCTATTCCCACTTTCTTTTTTCATCCATCATTTGTGGGTCAAAGTTTAGAATCGAGAAATAATGTCGTCTGACTGACGCAGCCTTCCTGGAAAACCGAAGTACCGTGTTGTGGACCAATGTGCCTTGTATGTATTGGTGTTAGCTTTGGTCAAATGTTACGCTTAATAGTCAGAGATGTTGTATACTAACAATGGTTAATCTAGCAATTGAAATGCTTGGAACTTGTTCTGGTGACTTTCTTACTGTATTAGCAGCAATGAAATGTTTCACCTTCTTACAACAAATGTACTCTTTGTAAGTCGCTTTGGATAAAAGCATCTGCTAAATGCCCTAAATGTAAATGTAAATGTAATGTAATAGAACAGAAATGTAAAAATAATGCCACTGAGAAAATATATCTGTATCTTGTACGTAAACAATATATGCATCAACATTTAACAAAACAAATATGCATTCATAATCGTTAACTAATCAATAGCAACCATGTAGCAACCAATGTAGACTCATCCAGTTTGATCTGAATACGACTTGCCACCTGTGAAATAATGTTAATACGTATTTATTTAAACATTTTGTTCAACTGCTATGGTGTAAATCTGCTTCTGATCAAATGCTGCCATTGAAATGTGAATCAGTATTTCACTCAAATAAATCTAACCAAATTGTTTTGTGTCTTGAACAATGCTGCATCTACACTGCACAATGTCTAACCAACATTAAATTTTCCAAAGTGATCTTTGTCCAATAATTGTAACTATATTTTACTATATTTACATATTTCCACTTCCTCAATTAGATAATTATGTTGATAGTATGTCTATAGCCTATGTATAGAATGTTCTCTATTTCCCAATAAGATTAATTTTAGCAATAGACAAAATACAAAACAAACTCCAGGGACAGCCCCGCTGTCCCTTGAACCACAATATTATGTCTCACTCAAATGTCTGAAGGATTTCTCAGGCTCCTTACTATGCACTCCTACCTGCACTGATAGTGATCTAGATTGTTCCTGGTCGCTGTAACCGTACAGAAAACAGTGTGCTTTGAATTACACAGCATGACCAGGCCAAGACTGTAGGCCACTGTTACCGCCGGTCCACAATGGCTGTGGATAAACTGCCATGTAAAAGCCCTTTCAGCATAGATGGAAGCTTCTGCGGTAATACGACCTGGGTCCCTTTGTCTTCATTCAACATTTACTCAAATATTAGCCTGAGAGAAAGACAGACAGACAGACAGACAAACAGACAGGCAGGTCGGATGACATAATTGCAGACATGTCAACAGGTAATTAGTAGATTCAATCAAACTGATGCACATATAAATAAAGGTATTCTGTATTTGGGAGATGCTATGCTATGTACATTGTATGCACGTGTGTCAGAGGGAGGCAAAGAAAGAACTAATGTCGTCATGGGGAAACCTCAAAACAGCCCTACTGCAATTGGACACACGTACTGAGCCTACACTCACGTTGAAACATCCAAACTCAACACCCAATCAGCCCGGATGAGTTCGCTCACTCCTTCATTTATAGACATTTATTTATTCATGCATAATACAATTGAGAGCAACATACAAGTACTTATTACCCAAATGAACAATAAATCAGTTCATGAATAGCAAATGAATAGCAAACATCACCAACGGCACCAAACATCAGAACATCTCTTCTTGAAGTTCCATGGATGTGGATGAGAGCAAGGCAACCGTAGACCAGACTTGTATAAATAATAGTTAGGTTAGGTTTGGCACTACAGCATCATGTAATCAACTTTCGTTATCAGCAGAACAATATTATCTTAGTGTATTGTAAATAGCCACCCTACCTTACTCCTTAATAGTATTTTGACAATAGGACATTTCGACATTTTCAACAGTTACAATAATATTCTACAACAGTAAAAGTCATGTTATACTTCGGTTAAACACATCCTACTTCAGATAAAATTACATCCTACCAATCCTACTGCAATAAAACACACATTCTACTGCAGTTAAAATAACATCCTACTACAGTTACAATAACATCATGCTCCAGTTAAGCACACATCCTACTGCAGCAAAATACTGATCGCGGGTCAGGCTTAAACACATACTACTGATCTCACTGCAGTTAAGATAACACACTAGTGATGCCCCTGGAGTTAAACACACACCCCAGTGATGCTATTGCAGTTACAGTAAACAATCTACTGCAACACTGATCCTGGGTCAGACCTAAACATACTGCTGATCCTGGGTCAGACCGAAACACATACTAATCCTGGGTCAGACCTAAAACACATACTGATCCTGGGTCGTCAGACCTTAAACCATACCACTGATCATACTGCAGTAAAAAAAGAGATCCTGGGTCAGATCGAAACACATATTATTGATCCTGGGTCAGATTGCATGC
>JAXIVH010000196.1:261254-291680 GCA_036785325.1 Urophycis tenuis | reverse complement strand
TGACTCAACCCTGCAACCATACAGTACAGCATATGCTGGCAAGTGTGTGTGTGTGTGTTGCGTGTGTGTGTGTGTGTGTAGAAGAAACAACGGCGAACAACAGATGACATGAATAATGTATTAGCGTGCTAATGCAAGCACCTATTAGCCCCCAATGAGATTACTGGCAGGGCGGAGGAGAGAGAGAGAGCGGAGAGGAGAGAGAGAGAGAGAGAGAGAGAGAGAGAGAGAGAGAGAGAGAGAGAGAGAGAGAGAGAGAGAGAGAGAGAGAGAGAGAGAGAGAGAGAGAGAGAGAGAGAGAGGGAGAGAGAGAGGAGAGATGACATGGAGGGGATGGAGAGAGGAGGAGGGGGGACAGGGTGGAGAGTGAGAAAGAGGAGTGATAAAGGAGGAGGATAGAGAGTGACAGAGTGAGACCACCGTATAAGTCCTGGATGTGTTCAGCCCTCCTAATGGTTATGAAAGGAGAGCTAACTGTTGGTGAAATGCAGTGTTGGAGGAAGGCTTGGTGAATCACGATGGGATTTGCTGCCTGGGTACCATTATTGAGGGAAATAAATCAATACATCGATATATAGAAAATGGAGCTGGCCGGTGTATATTCATGCTAAAGTTGTCCAGCATGAATAGGTCTAAAGTCAAAGTGTTTGTGTTTGAGTTGTCACATTGTCATAAAATGGGATGCAAGGGATGGAACAGCAGTGATAGGAAGGTGTGGAAGCGTCTTTGTGTTGAGGTGTGTAACTGTGTGTTGGCTACACTCAGCTCAGCTCTCGGAAACTAAATGAAATCAAACGGGAATAAATGCCTCAGCTGGAATGGGAAGCAGGGGAATCAAGCACATACTGCAAAGACAGTGGAGAAAATGAAAGAAACAAATTGACAAAATTTTATTTTCTCCGTCTCTCTCTCTGTCTCTCTCTCACTCTGTCTCCCTTTGCTTAGAGAGCGGTAGGTGTTCTTCGTCTACAATGTGGCTTTGATTCCCTATTTTTCCTGCCGTTTATTTCTTTGGTGTGTCTGTAAAACGCAGCCAGCGTGAGCCAGAACTGGCCCGTTTCTCATGTTTCGCTGGTGCCCACCACCGGCAGCTAGTGCCCATCACCGGCAGCTAGCGCCCACCACCGGCAGCTAGTGCCTTGCCAATTATGATGGAAACGGGACGGCTCCTATTTACAATGTCTGTTGTGGAGCTGCACAGCCAGCCAGGCTGGAGGCTGGGTGAGCTCCTCAGGAGGTGGAGGTCCTCAGGACATGGAGGTCCTCAAGAGGTGGAGGTCCTCAGGAGGTGGGGGTCCTCAGGAGGTGGAGGTCCTCAGGAGGTGGGGGTCCTCAGGAGGTGGAGGTCCTCAAGAGGTGGAGGTCCTCAGGATGTGGAGGTCCTCAGGACGTGGAGGTCCTCAGGATGTGGAGGTCCTCAGGAGGTGGAGGTCCTCAGGACATGGAGGTCTTCAGGAGGTGGAGATCCTCAGCTCAGGAAGTGTGCTGGATAAACGTCCAGGTTTGCATGAAGGGAAATTCAATTGGGATACAAAAAAATATTTAAATACTTATTAACAATTGTGAATACTTATTAATTTAATAAAAAATGAATACAATGTGTCAGGGTTATAAAAATGCCTTATTTTTTATTACATGTTTTGACTTCATCTTTGAGCAACACAACATGCTGGTACAAGACTCTTAAATATACGGTAACATGTTTACGATGCCACATGTATAATTCAGGAGTCTGATACTGTAACTCTATCACTGTTACTGGGGAAGACATCTGCCCCACTCTGCTGTGTGATGAGAGGCTCCAAATGAAAGTGAAACCAACAGAAGGTAGATGAAAGGGGGGGCGGCTGAGAGCAAGCTTGATGGGGGAGTCTTGGCATTTCTCTCTCTCTCCCTCTCTCTCTCTATCACTCTCTCCATCTCTCTTTCTATCAGTCTTTCTCTGTCACTCTGTCACCATCACTCTCTCTCTCTCTCTCCATCTCTCACCATCTCTCCCTCAACATCTCTCTCAATCTCTCTTTCTCTCTCTCTCTCTCTCTCAACATCTCTCCCTCTTGCATTGTCCCTTCCTCCCCCACCTCCCTTGGTTTCTCACTCCCACACTTTATTCTGGTGCGGAAAGGTGAGGGAGAGAGAGAGAATGCATTGTGAAGCTCCTTCTCCTCTTCTCCTCTTCCTCTGGTGGACGTGAAGATGAGGCGTGTCACTGTGATGTGATCACATGAACACACTGTTCAGAGTGTCACTGTGATGTGATCACATGAACACGCTGTTCAGAGTGTCACTGTGATGTGATCACATGAACACGCTGTTCAGGTTGTCACTCTGATGTGATCACATGAACACGCTGTTCAGGTTGTCACTCTGATGTGATCACATGAACACGCTGTTCAGGTTGTCACTCTGATGTGATCACATGAACACGCTGTTCAGAGTGTCACTGTGATGTGATCACATGAACACGCTGTTCAGGTTGTCACTGTGATGTGATCACATGAACACGCTGTTCAGGTTGTCACTGTGATGTGATCACATGAACACGCTGTTCAGAGTGTCACTGTGATGTGATCACATGAACACGCTGTTCAGAGTGTCACTGTGATGTGATCACGTGATCACGCTGTTCAGAGTGTCACTGTGATGTGATCACATGAACACGCTGTTCAGAGTGTCACTGTGATGTGATCACGTGATCACGCTGTTCAGAGTGTCACTGTGATGTGATCACATGAACACGCTGTTCAGAGTGTCACTGTGATGTGATCACATGAACACGCTGTTCAGAGTGTCACTTTTATGTAGTCACATGAACACGCTGTTCAGTGTCACTGTGATGTGATCACATGAACACGCTGTTCAGGTTGTCACTCTGATGTGATCACATGAACACGCTGTTCAGGTTGTCACTGTGATGTGATCACATGAACGCGCTGTTCAGAGTGTCACTGTGATGTGATCACATGAACACGCTGTTCAGGTTGTCACTGTGATGTGATCATGTGATCACGCTGTTCAGGGTGCCTGTAAAGGAGTGTCCATGTTAGAACACACCCCATTGACTCATTATTTTGATTTGATTTTTGTCGCTGTTTGGTTACTTTGGTATCTTATCTGAACCCAGAGAGGACTTGAGTGTGTGTGTTGGTGAGGGTGTGTTTGATCGGAGGGACCAGCGTGAGTCATCACTGTAACTCTTGGTGGCGAGTGCTCGGTGTCACGAGAAGCTTTTCATTTGGCGGGGAGGGGGGGGAACAAGTTCAACAGCAATCCCTGAATCTCTCCGGAATATCTCTCTGGCTTCTGAAACATTCCTCTCTTTGTTTGTTCCCCTCCTCCCGCTGTCGTTCCCTCCCTCCCTCTCTCCCCATCCCTCCCTCCCTCCCTCCCCATCCCTCCCCCCCTCCCTCCCTCCCTCCCTCCCCTCGCGCTCGCCCTCGTTCTGCAACGCTTGCACAGTTCTGGGCGAGTCACGTCCGTCTGAGGCGGGGTAAAAAAGGGAACGGCGAGATGAACACCGCGTTCTGAGGCGAGCTCACCCTCTGTCAGAATGTAACTTTACAGCCCTCCTTGATGTCCCCTCCGCTCTATAAACGCCCCTCAAGGTTAGCACTGGCCCTGGCCTGACGTGACATCGGCAGCATAAATAAAGCCCCCCCCACCCCCCTGAAAAATGATGTCGCCGTGCCGTTTCATTCGTCACCTCTGGGTTCCATTAAAAAAAAAAAACAGAAATGGTTTAAAGTAAATACACGGCGCGTTGCCTCTCTTCCTTTCTAGTTCTTTTTTTTTTTTTCCGCTCACAGCCTCGCTGGGTCAAATTCCCCGATTCACTGCTCTCTCCGGTCTTTCAGCGGAGGCTTGACTCTGATGGGGTCGACAGTGAAACGTTGGTGGACCCGGTGAGGGTTTGCGGTTTTCCCGCCCCGGGGACGCATGCAGCTCGGGGGGCTGCGGACGGCTGGGAACGCAGATACCATCCAGGATGTGGTTTCTCTGTCATTCAGAGCCCCTCAACCCCCCCCCCCCCCTGGAGGGGGTGAGGGGGTCACCCACCTCGCTCCCTCCCACACCCCCAGATACGGTCGCGGGCGTCCCAGGAAGAGACATCAGAGGCCCCTTGTCACGGCTATCACCGGTCTCCCGCTGCCCACATGGAGGGGGGGGGGGGGGGGGGCTTGTGTGAGTGAAACCCTTCGCTAATCTACCGTCCAATCTGCTGGGAAAAAAAGGGGGAAGGGAGGGGAGAGAAGAGAAGTTGAGATCACAGCCACTGAACCGAATCTCTGTTTTCTCTGCTCCCCACCGCGCTCCTGCAGAGCTACATGCCTGACAGGGGCAACCCAGACGCACAGAGCGAGGGAGGCAGCATGGAGAGCCGGAGAGAGGGAAGGATGGACAGACGGAGAGAGGGAGGGATGGAGAGATGGAGAGGGGGGGGGGGGACGGAGGGGATAGAGAGACTGTGGCGAGAATCATGCAGAAAAAAACATGCCGAGAGAAAGAGAGAGCTAGAGAGAGACCGAGTGAGAGATATAGACTGAGTGAGAGAGAGAGAGAGAGAGAGAGAGAGAGAGAGAGAGAGAGAGAGAGAGAGAGATCTTCTCAAGAAAAAAGGAACCTGCTTAGGGATGGAAACTGGGGGGGGGGGGGGGGGAAGCAAGAGGGAGGGAGAGAGAGAGACCTTGAAAAGAAGCAAGTGGAGGATAAATAAAGCAGGTCTAAGAATGAAAGGGAGACGAAGATTGGAGGGGGAGTCGAGCGGTGGGGGAGGCAGCGTGGGGGGAGGCAGCCGGACAAAGAAGCCCACTGTGAGCGCGGCGCAGTCTGAGGGTGAGGAGGCAGCCAGGGAGGCACGCTTTGAGAGGAGAGGGAGGAGTCCTCTCCACCCTCCCCCTCCACCTGTGCTCAGGGCTCAGCGGAGAACCTCTCTGCAGCCAGGTGGAGCCACTGGGCAGCGCCACGCTGTCCGCTCTGTGTTCCACAGCTCAACGCGGTCGCGCCACGCCGCGTTTCCCCCCGCAGGACCCCCTTTGTTTGCGCGGTACAACGTCACAAGACACGCAAGACAGCTACACCGCGGCCTTCCGGTTTAGGGCTTCGGACTTGTAACCGGAGGGTTGCCGGTTCGAACCCCGACCAGTAGGAACGGCTGAAGTGCCCTTGAGCAAGGCACCTAACCCCTCACTGCTCCCCCGAGCGATGCTGTAGCAGGCAGCTCACTGCGTCGGGATTAGTGTGTGCTTCACCTCACTGTGTGATCACTGTGTGCTGAGTGTGTTTCACTAATTCACGGATTGGGATAAATGCAGAGACCAAATTTCCCTCACGGGATCAAAAGAGTATATATATATAAATAAATATATATAAATACGATGGACGACACGCCATACAGGAACCTGTTGGAGGCAGAGGGGGGGGGGGGGGAGCGGGGATCGAACCCTGGACCTTCTGACTGGGAGGGTTTCGTCATCGCAGTGACGCTTCACGGACTGCCGGGGACTTTGGAGCCAGCAGGTGGGAGTCAGCCTCCCTCACCCTTGACTCCCATGACAAAAACAAAAGAAAGGACTAAATGACCGACGATGAAGCATTTACACTGGACAACTATCACATCTGTGCCCCAATGAACCGCTGACGTGTATAAAACCAGCTAAGGGGCCACAGAGGGCTGTTAAACTCTGCCGTGCCTTCTGTGCGCGTCGATACGCTGTCGGATATCCGTGGCCTAATGCTCTTCCGGGATGTGTGCACATCCACTCTGTTTCAATTTCTCCCATCGACACCAACCGGTGTGCTGAAAGCATTCGGGATAAAGGGGCAGGGACAGCCGAGTGGTCTATGGCCACTCAGAGAAAGATAGGGGTTGGATTCCATCCCCATTGCCCACAGCCTCATCTCTACCTGTATTATAAGATGATGTTGTAAATTGCTTTGGATTAAAGTGCCACATGAATCAACAGTAAGTCGTAAATGGTACACCTCTGCCATGATGGCCCCTGACATGCCCTATGTCCCCCTCCTGTGTTCCTTCAAGGTGTCATGGTCTGTGTCTTCTGGTTTTCCTGTTTTAGTTGTTTGGCTCTGTGTTTCCCCTGTGCCCCCTTCACCCTCTTTGGTTTCCCTCCTTAGTTGATTGCCCCGTTGTGTTCACCTGCCTTGTTCCACTCCCCTGTCTTTGGTTTGCAATTAGTTCTTTGTGTATTTAAGTCTTGTCTTCTGTTGAGTCCTTAGCCGAGTCTCGACGTTCATGTTAGTGGTCCGCCGCCTGATCCTGGTTCCCTGTCTTTGTAAGTACAATAAAGAAGTAAAAGCTACTCATAGCTGCGTCAACTCTCTGCGTCTGGGTCCACCTCCACCGCTAAACCTGACACAAGGTTTCTGGGTTTTGATGCTGAGGTATTTCCCACAGAAAGGCTTAGAGCTGAGGGTCGTGTAATGTGGCTCGAGAAGCCCAGGGGACGAAGGACACGTGAAATATTTTTTTCCTTTTTCTTTTTTACATAAGGGGTTTTTTAAATCGTATACATGCATGCACACATACCTGCATACATACTGTACATGCATGTGCACGTACATACATACATATATACATACATACACTGGATGGATTTAGAGGCCTTGTGGTTGCAGCTCTGCCCTGCTACAGTTGGACTAGGACAGGGATGAACGTTTGGTGAAGATATGGCCCGAAAAAAAACAAAGGGTAACTATTTTTTTCCGTATATACATTTTTCTGTATATATAGTTTTTTTACAAATATGATTCTTCAGGGGTAACTATAGTTTTTTCCGTTATACATGTTTTCCGTTGTTTTATTTAATTATCTTAAAACATAAGGGGTAAGGAGGTGTTCTGATTGCACCTCTGCCCTGCTACAGTTGAACCAGGATGACCGTTTGATGAACCAGAAAACACCCCATCAGGGGTCAGTGACCTGATGATCTGCATTCAACTGAAACATTAGAGTGATGCGCACACTCTAAACCACTAAAAATGGCCTCTATGGAGGGTGTCACGTATAGTTCTCAAGGGTGTCAGCTTCCATATCTTAAGATGTTTTCCTGGAAAAGCCAGGTGATAGATGAAACCTGCTGTGTGTGTGTGTGTATAAATATACAGGTATTTATATATATACAATCTCCACGTTTGCTGAATAACAGCTTGCTGCTAATATTTGGCTGCTAAGAACTATTTTAGCAGCAAAAAAATATTTTTTGCAATGCCAGAGGTACACTTCCCACATCCCCAACAGCAACTACTATTTATTTATTAGTTTGAACACAGCTCACTGTTTGCAAAGACAGAAGGTACAATTGTTTCTTTTTGGGCAAATCTCTGAAGTCAGGGGCTTTCTTGGGTCTTCATGATGAACCATGATTTATGGCTGAATGTTACATCTGGGAATTCAGGAGAGGTCCTGGAGGAGCAGGTTTGGGTGTCTTGCTCTATTTGGGATGGAACCTGGGACTGTCCTAGAGCTGAGATGCTCTTCTGTGATCTAGGTTTTCATCAGATGTGCCCTTGTGGCCCAAACAGGTCTCCCCCATCTGCACTACACCGAGCCCAGCTTTAGCAGAACTCAGACAGGACCTCTCAAACCAAACACATAGGGATGATCTGCACCACACTGAGCCCAGCTTCAGCACAACTCAGACAGGACCCCTCAAACCAAACACATAGCGATGATCTGCACCATACTGAGCCCAGCTTCAGCAAAACTCAGACAGGACCCCTCAAACCAAACACAAAGGGGTGATCTGCACCTTACTGAGCCCAGCTTCAGCACAACTCAGACAGGACCCCTCAAACCAAACACATCGGGATGCATCAAGTTGATTGTTTGGGCTGTTAACAATTTCACATGGATGTGCGTGTGTGTGTGTGTGTGTGCATGTTGGTCCAGGCAGGACCTAAACGGCTTGTAGAGAGGTTAACTGGTTGGTGGGACATTGGCAGGCTAAATGAGTGTGTGTGTGACTGTTGACAGATGTGTTTTTCTGCTGACAGCAGTGATCAGAGGAGAGGGAGGCTGGCCGGCCACCAAGCTATTACTTAATTCATTGACATTTGGCGTAATTGCCTCATGGGTGGGGTTGAGGGTGGGATGTGGTGAGGGAGTGGGGTGAGGGAGTGGCTGTGTGTGTAGGGCGGTGGGTGGGGTGAGGGAGTGGGTGTGTTTGGGGGAGGAAATGTGTGTCTGTGTGCGTGTGTGTATCTGTGTGTGTATGTGTATATGTGTGTGTGTGAGTGTATCTGTGTGTGTATGTGTATATGTGTGTGTGTGAGTGTATCTGTGTGTGTATGTGTATATGTGTGTGTGTGTGAGTGTGTGCGAGGGGGGGGGATCATCTTTGAGAGGTCTCTGGCCCTGGGTGGGGGTGAGTAGTGATGTATGGTACTTCAGGAGTTCTGCAGGTCCTGCCACTTATGAATGATCTGAACCTGAAAACGACAACAACTCCATATTTACCTTTGTGAAGCTCTATGCAGCAAATGGCAATGTGACTCCATTAAATGATGAAATAACTCAATCAATGAATTGCTGGAACAAATATTAACTTAATTACTTGTTGTTGGAGTGTGTGTGTGTGTGTGTGTGTGTGTGTGTGTGTGTGTGTGAGTGGGTGGGTGGGGGGGGGGGGGGGGGGGGTCTTATGCAAGACCTCCCAGAGACGGGGCTGTACAGATAACTAGAACATTTCTAAAGAAATGTTGAGTGTGCTTGACTCTGGCCCGTGACTCTCGCCCATACATTATTGACACTGCTGAGTAGTTCTGAAGGGACTCTTATTTTGAAATACTTTTGTCTTGTCTGTGTGTGTGTGTGTGTGTGTGTGTGTGTGTGTGTGTGTGTGTGTGTGTGTGTGGCTGTCTGTCTCTATCTATCTGTCTGTGTATTATTGACAGTCATTGTTCGGGAGTTCAATGAAGTTAATCAGTCAGGCTTATGGGGGGCAGGCTTTGGTAGCCATGCAACCAGGGCCAGGTGGCAGCCACCAATCAGAGCAGACCAGTCAACCACAGCTGCTGCTGTGACATTTGACAGCGCTAAGAGAGAGAGAAAAACGTCTGAAAGTACCCTCGAACAAAAAGGATTTCTGGCCAAACCCTAGTTCCTACCATTGAACCGGCTCCACGTTGAGCATCTTGAGCTCTTTCTGAACGTCTACATATGTGTTTAGTGAAGAAAAACTGAAGGAATTGGACTTTTAGAGCGATCGGAAGAAATGTTACCTCTGCTTTCCTCCAGAAATTTTCGCGCCTTTTCAACAAGGCAGTCTATGAGATTGTGGGTGCATGTTGGTGTCGAATCTGTGCGTCCTACGCCCAAACTATAACTCTGACAGCTTTAGTAGATGAATGTGTGTGAGAAGACGACTTTTTCTTCGTCTAAGCTAAGTTTCCAAATTTATTTTTTGACGAATTTTTCTTTCCCTCTCCACTCTAGCTATGATGTCATCCACACTAGCCTCTGCATAAGGTAACATTGGGGAGATTTTTTGGCGTGTTTTTGCAGAATAATTCGAAAACTGAACTGATCCCGGCCAAGCCACACGTTTTAATACCTTTTTTCTGTATGTGCGACCAAAACTGTGGGAGGAGTAGTCAACCGAAAAAACGTACAGAAGAATAATAAGAATATTAAGTATGGTGATAGTATAGAGTGTGCTTTTACAAGCACACTCAATGACACTCAGAGCCCCGCCCCCCTGCAAACCATCCAGGACGTGTCACCTGCTGGTCATCACATCACCTCCACTTCCTGTGTTAGAAGCGGTGCACGCTGCATGTGTTGATCAAGACAGGAGATGACCTGCAGCGTGTGAAGCAGTACCCCACCATCTGACCGGGCCACAGATGTACTCAGGATGCTCTGGGAATGTGGATTTGTTAACCGTTTACTATTTACAATAGTCATTTAGCAGATGCTTAGTTTATCCATAGAGACTTGTAGAGAATGTCAAATGTCAAGGTATGGAGGGCTGTCCAGCTCAACAATGTCTCCCATAGACTACGGTAAAATCTGGTGAAGGTCAAGCACCCTAATCAGCACGATATCCTGCCCGTGGATGAGCCCTCGTCAACAAGAACTTACCAACTTGAACCCATGTCAAATATGTGTCCAAGAGATGAAAACCAACAGCTCTATCAAATGTGTCACTGGGTGTAAAGTCACTCAGAGTTTATAACTTGTGTAAAGATGCTGGATCAACTGAAGTCAATTGACCTCTGCTTTGTTGGTGAGCATGACCCGTGTCATTTATTTAATTACAGTAAAGAGAAATGTATACATACATACCTACATACATACATGCATACCTACCTACCTACCTACCTACCTACCTACCTACCTACCTACCTACCTACCTACCTACCTACCTACCTACCTACCTACCTACCTACCTACCTACCTACCTACATACATACATACATACATACAGTGGATGGATTTAGAGGTATTCTGGTTGCACCTCCGCCCTGCCACAGTTGAACTCGGACAGGGATGAAGGTTTGGTGGAGATATAGGCCAGAAAAAAAAGTCTGAAAAAAACAAACAACAAAAACATGTCATTTTTTAACGTTTTCATTTTCTTTTTTTTTTTTCTTTTTTTTTTTTTTTACAAATATGCTTTTTTTTGTTGCAAACATACATGCATACCTTTAGTACTAGGAATGTACTAGGAATGTATTGTCCTGCCTGTTGTGCCTGTGCACTTTATCTGTTTCACTGTGGGAAAGTGACAAATGTCCCCTCGATACCTTTGTATGTCTTGCCATGTGAAGGAATTGACAATGTAGCTACTTTGACTTTGACTTTGACATACATACACTGGATGGATTTTGTACTGGATGTTTTACTGTACGTTACTGTGTAGTGCACACAGTCAAGATGCCAGCACGTCACCCTACCCCCCGAACTTTAGCTGTTCCTTGATTTTCTGACTTCTAAGTCATCATGGTGGTGCAGTGGATAGAGCTGCTTGACAGGTTCAAGTCCTGTCAAGGTTGGTGCTGATGAACTCTTTATGCAGTCATGCCATCAATCGTCTGACCTCTAAGTCAAGTATAACCTCCAAACATGTAATAGAAAGCATAACAGTGGTGCAGTGGACAGAGCTGCTTGTGTAGAGTTCTGGAGACACAGGTTCAAATCCCTGGTTGAGCTGTTTGTTGGCTCTTCTCTGATGATGTCATGTGATTTTCATGTCAAGTATAACCTTCACTGCTGTTGCCCTTGTCGCACAACAGTTAGAGCAGTTGGTAGGCATCTCTGGAGAGCCTGGTTCAAGTCATAGGCTGTACACCGCCTTCCATGTGGTAGAAGGAAGAATAGAGAGCTGTACCCTACCTGTTCTGTGTTGGGCTCTAATCCGCCAACCGCTTCCCCACAGGAATGGATGGATGAACTCATTCACCACGATCCATTTATTCCCATTGTAATGAATGCAAGAATTTCATTCACTCACATTCATAAGCCTTGGCAGGACTTTAACCCATGTCTTCAGAACAGTGTGTAGCAGCTCTCTCAACTACTACTTTACTACTGCATCACAGAGACACCAAGTAGGATAGTGCAAGAGGTCCTACTGCACAGTAGTGGAACCTCTTACACAACTGTTTAAGTATTTACAAGAAACACATGGAAGTGTCTGTTGTAAATGTATCTCGACATTATTCTTGGCATGAGTTGAACCCAGGAATTGACAATAAAGCTACAAGCTACAATAAAGGTCAGATCACCAACAGCTCTATCCATTGTGCCATCGAGCCGCTGGCCGTGAATGGAGTCAAGGTATATACTTGACTTTACAATTCAATGTCTCGTTGTAAAGGGTCAAAAATCCGAAAGCAGAGTGCAGCACATATTTCGAATAATAATATATAATGTCAAATGAATAAATAATGTTAATTTTTCTATTGCAAATAAGCAGTAGCCTGAACAGGGACTTGAACTCTGGACCCTCAGCTTAAAATTCTGATGCTCTACTAGCTGAGCTACCCAGGCTTCATAAGATGGTAGAAGGTTGTGTCTTATGATGACAATTCTGGATAGATGCCAGCCTTCTCCAATCTATTGAATTCTTCAGCATTTCACTATCATTTCGAGAGATGGCACAGACAACTACCATGGAAAAACATAAGGGGTAAGTTGTTTTTTTTGTTTTTGTTTACATTTTTGTACTTTTTTTGCATGTATCCATCCATCCGTCCGTCCGTCCGTCCGTCCGTCCGTCCGTCCGTCCGTCCGTCCATACATACATACATACATACATACATACATACATACATACATACATACATACATACATACATACATACATACATACATACATACATACATACATACATACATACATACATACATACATACATACATACATACATACATACATACATACATACATACATACATACATACATACATACATACATACATACATACATACATACATACATACATACATACATACATACATACATACATACATACATACATACATACATACATACATACATACATACATACATACATACATACATACATACATACATACATACATACATACATACATACAGTACATACATACATGGGCCAGAAGAACAATGGGAAGGAAACACAGTTAATTGCATTATGTTAACAAATCCTGAGTTTGTCTACTGTCTCACAGGGGGCAAACCATCCACATACATCACCACATCAAAGATCAAACCAAAAGGTCCCGGCTGGGAAAATTACCACGCAACAGTGGTAGACTGTAGAAAAAGTTTTGTTAAACGTCATCTACATTTTTAACAAAATAGTGACTTCACCAAGAGCTGTAACCTACATGTTCTGGGCTCTAATCCCCCGACCACCTGCAAGGGGGGCTGGCTCATTCAGCCTCTCCCACACAGCAATGATCTCACTTCATCCCAACCTTCATTTACTCCCATTGCGGTGAATAAATTCTCACTCATTCACTACCCTTGGATTTGAACCCATGTCCTACTCATGTCTCAAGAAGAGCTCAACAACAGCTCTAACCACTATGCCACGGAGACAGCAATTCAGAAAACGCGAGAGGTTCTGCTTGACTTTACAATTCACATGAGATTGTTAAAAGTTGGTGGGTGTTCTTGGCATGACTGAAACCCATGCCATACACATGTCTCCAGAAGAACTTACCAGCAGCCCTAACCACTGTGCCACCGAGCCAGTAATCTGAACCAAACATGTCACATAGGGCCTCATTTACTAACAGAATTGCGTCCATTTCTAGCGTAATTTGCGGGTAAAATAGGCGCAAAAACATGGAACCGTATTTACTAACGTGGCGCAACGGGGTAAATGCGCAAATAGCCTGCCTCTGAAGAGGCGATAGGCAAGTTGCGCATCCCGCCTCATTTATATGCATAAATGGGAGTGTATCAGGGGAAGTGGGAGTGAATCGCAAAGAGCTGGGAGGTAACGCGTCTTATTATGTATTGCGTGGTATTTACTAAGATTGCCTGAGAAGTGCGCGACTCGAATTGGAGCGCAAATCTCCGCCTCATAAAAGCAGGTGTAAACCAGGAAGCGGGTTTTGCTTGAGCCTGTAAACAAGGACATGGCAGCTGTTGTAAGAGCAAGAAGAAGACACCGACAAAGGCACCGCGCCGATCAGCGACCAGGAAGTGGTCGCTGATCGGCGCGGAACTTTTGTTTTCTTTTTCTTGGATCGTCCATGGTTACGCAAACACGCAGACCCATTCTTCCTTCTTTTAACGGTGCGCTAATTACACTAGGGCGGAGTATGGCGCTGATTGCCTGATGAAGTACGGGTTTGATAAACACAACGTAAAGTGCGGTGACGAATGCTGCGCAAATAACGGCTCGGCGCTGGCGCAGATTACGCTGCGGTCGCAAATGTTAGTAAATGAGGCCCATAGTGTCAAAACATGTAATTCCACAATGGTCTACGCTTCAAGTAGAGCATTTGCGCTGGGACTCGGACACAGATCTCTGGAACCCTCCACCAACAGTACATTCCACTGCACCACTGAGGAACCTGCTATAACTCGGTTGAAGTTTACGTCACAATTCACAGGACATTGTTTTCCAAAATGTCATTCACCATTCCAAAAAAAAAAAGGTTTATCTTTGTAGCAGAGGGCGTGTAGCACAGGTCTCCAGAACCCTGAACCAACAGTACATTCCTCTGCACCACTGAGAGATGTTCAATGCCTTGGTTGGAGTTTAATTTGACATCTCAATTCACATGGCTTTGTTTCCAAAACATGATTCAATTTCCAAGAGAATACTTGAAAGGACTTGCTCCTGCAGAGCTGATCAACTCTATCCAATGCACAAGCAAGACAGCAGATATGACATGATCACAGTTTCTAATTGACATTAGCCTGGCTGACGCGTCCACATCTCGATGAGATGGTGGTCTGGGAACTAGGTGTGCATTTTCTCGTATTTGAGGCGTGGTTTACGAATGCCTAGAGCCGTTTATTGGGCGCTACGAATGTCTATCAAATGGCGTCTGGTTCTTCACATGCTGCTTTGCGCGCGATTCATAGCCAATTGCTACTAAAAATTAGCTACTAAAATTACATTAATTGCTACAAAAGCTACTTAATACACTTTCTAAGGCTGCATCGAACGGTAACGTTGTGTCCGCTGCCATGTTGGATTAACACGCTACAAGCTTCGGTGTCGCGCATAGAAGTCTTCATCGTCTTGCTGCCCCCCATTCTGTGATTGGTTCCCTAACTCAGGGGAAAATAAGGGCGGTGGTTTCCAGGCTGTCTTTGCAGTGAGAATGAAATCGCGTGCAAAGCAGCATGGGAATTCCCAGGCTAAATTGACATCCCAATGTACCAAAAATAAACATTCTTGAAGGGACTGAAACCCAGGACTGCAGTGTAGTTCAACCACTGTCCTCTCCACTGGACCAGTGAGATAACCAATAACATGTGGTCAGAGTTGCTTGACATTGACATTGAATGCTTGACATTACAATTCATATGACATTGTCATTAAAACATCACCCGACATCAATTTCAATAGACGAGAAAATAGAAATAGGATTCACAACACGCCTCACACTTTCAGCGTGAACACAGATAAACTAAGACGCCCAGTCAGTGTAGGTTAGCTAAGGGTTCCCCTACTGCAAGGCTACTCTGGGGCAAAGTGAATAACAGGGACATCAAAATGATTTGCAGGGCCTTTCTTGTTTTCTGATTGCAAGCCAAATGCTAACTCCCCGACACAGGCTGCTAAAGAATGAAACAGAGCTCGTGCAGCTTTTTTTATTTTCCACTCTACAGTTGATTATGTAAAAAAAAAAAAAACATTAATTAGAAAACAGAATTTATTGTGTCCAATTAAACATTTGTTGAGTAAATAACATAGATCCGCAATATCTAACTTGAATACTAATGTTAATAATGTGCCACAATTACTCAAAAATATCACATGCATATATACAAGCAAACAACTTGCATAATTAGTGTCATTAATAATCATTTAGAAATTGCATATCAGAGACAATATAATATTACAATCAATTATACATAATTACATTGTTCTAATATAATTATTTTACTCCTGATTATGGAGACCTGTATGTGTGTTTACCTATGAAAGCGATGAGAGTTTATAAACTCCATGAATTAAAAGGCTTTGAAGCTGTCTCCGCCCTGTTTCTATCATCGTGTCGCATGTTATCATCGTGACACTCGATGCGTTGAATGATGACCTGAGCCTTGTTTGGTGCGTTACTTTCGTGACATGCTGCCTCTAGCATGGCGGGCCGGGAGGCTCCATGCTGCCCTTATCCTCCTCTTCATCACATGTGTGTCCCCTGTGTGGATTTGTCTTCTGGTTGTGCTGTTTTTTTCTTCTTTTTTTTTTACATGCTTTTCCCTGCCTTGTGTTTTCTGTATTTTTGAGATTCCAGTAACCGTCTTTAAATATTTGTTTAAAGAGAGACAGAGGGACAGGGAGAAATACATTTTTTTTTTTTGATGGCCTGCTACTGTTTCTGTATAGGTCCATATGTGTGTATGCGTGTTCAACCCTGACTCCCATGTCTCTTACAGCAGGAAGCTCTCCTACATAACTCCAGAAGAGTTTTGGAGACAGCGATCTTTGGCCGCCGCCCCCCCCCCCCCAAAGTCACACGTTCAGGTGGGCTACCTTTCGCATCGGTTACAGGTGCCATGGCTTTCATGCCTTGCACAAGATGTAATGTCACAGGGCTTTGAATACCAAGGTGTAAATGAGTGTGAAATCACAATGTTGCACTCCGGGACCCTGCAGTTCCCAGCTCTTCTGGTGCACAGAAAGAAGGGCAGGGAGATAAAAACTTGGAAGAGGAAAATAAAAACACAGAACTAAAAAAAAAAGACGAGTGTGTGTTTTGTGTGTGTGTATGTATGTGTGTGTCTGTGTCTGTGTGCGGAAGAGTGAATTGGCCACAGCCTTCAAGAGTTATGCAGCATTTTCAAGGTAACTTCCAGTGGTCATCCTAGAAACAAGGAGGTCACACACACACACACACGCACACGCACACACACACACACGCACGCATGCACCTTTTAGTGGTGTGATGTACACACACTCTTCCAGGGCACCTCAGAGCAACACAAGTCGGCTATAAATAAACCCTTAGAATAAATGGATCAACACATCTCTCACATTTATCCGTGTGCTTTTATAGGAAGACACAGCGGAGCAGGGCTGTTCGCCCCCCCCCCCCCCCCCCCCCCCCCCCCGCCCCCCCGCTGTGAAGATGCCCATAAACCTCTGTGTCCCGGGGTCAGGACGGCTACCGTCTCATACATCTTCCGCACCCCTCCAGCCACACCCAGTACAGAGCCAAGGAGAGGCTGGATCTCCTCCTCTGGGGGCTCTCAGGGGGGGGGGGGGCCCGGAGCAAGAGCTGTACCGGCCCCTGGCTTCCATCTGGAAGGTTCTGTGTGTGGGTTATCTGAGCTCAGGGCGCCGGTGGCTTTTGCTCTTGCCTGTGAAAGGAATGAATGAATGAATGAATGAATAAATGACAGTGTCCTGGGTCTGAGTGACACCGGGACCCCTTCTGAGATCCACTGTTTGTCTTCCCATCGCTCCTGGTGGCTGCCTTGAAACGAGCAGGTCAGAAGCTTAAACAAGTTTATAAAGTACACACAGCAGAGGAGGAGTGGCTCTGCTGGTAATGTTTTTTTTTTTTCTTCCAGGCTCGGTGAATCCTTTTATTTTTTATTTTTTACTGCAAGTCGTTCATGTCTTAAATATAATAAAACAACAAAGTTCGGGCCTTTTTGATGAAAAAAGAAAATGCACCCATTTTAGGAAATATTTGCACGAGCGCATGCCACCTCAGACGTGCTCAGACCGGTACAGCCGGATGAGTCCCACGCCTGCAGCGCACGCCGTTCTGCTCTGTATGCCACCGCTGCTGTGGACTCGCTGAAATTGCCCTCACCTCCACAGAGAGAGAGCCTCCACCCTGATGGGAGGGTCTACCGTATTCAGCACACGGGTCCTGTCCTACACCACCCCACCCCTCCTGCACCTCCTCCTCGCTGCCGTTTCTGGGGTTTCATTTTCTGCCGCTAAGGCTTGAAATCCTCCATGCTCCCCCCCCCGGGGTAAGCGAGTCAAACGCGCATGGGCTGAGGGGGTGAGGCCGAAAAAGCCTGGTCCCTCACGTCGGGAGTCCGGTGTCTTCAGCCTGCGGCCCTGCAGGAAGTGACACACACTCAGGTCAGCCGTTTTTTTCTCCGCGTGCTACAGATTGACTCAAGAGTTTAGCAATATGAATGAAGATAATAAAGCACATGAAAAATGAAAGACATTGCAGGCAATATGGATTAAGATGTAAAAAAAATCACACCTTCTACATTTACATTTTGGGTATTTAGCAGACGCTTTTATCCAAAGCGACTTACAAAGAGTACGTTTGTCATAAGAAGGTGAAACATTTCATTGCTACTATACAGTAAGAAAGTCACCAGAACAAGTTTTAAGCATTTCAATCGCTAGGTTAACCATTGCTCGTATACAACATCTCTGGCTAAGTGCCAAGTTGCAAAGAGCGATTAAAGTGCCAAGTTGCAAAGAGTGATTAAAGTGCCAAGACGTACAAAAAATAAGAGCATGAGGGTAGGGTTATGCAGGGTTCAGATGAACTCTGAACTTCTACTGTCTAAACCTTGTGTCTATGAAGTGTCATAGACACAAGGGCACCCAGTCAAAAGGCATGGTTCTTTTCAACGTCAATCCTGGTGTAATCCTTCGCCTTTTTGTTAAACCTCATTTTCCATGATCCATTCCTTCCTTTCCTCCCTCCAGTTCCAGTCCTTAATTTTCTCCCTCCTGTTCCAGTCCTTTCTTTTCTCCTTCCAGTTCCAGTCCTTCTTTTTCTCCCTCCAGTTCACCAGGTTCTTGTTTAACTGAAAGTTGGTGGGCTCAATGCCGTTCAGATTTGGTCTAAAGTGAGCTAAAGACTCGTCCATGAGCAGCATGGGTTTATTATTTATCAAAGGGTTAAGTCCACCCCGGGCTGTGTGTGTGTGCTGCTCTGATGAGTGCTGTTCAGTTCATTAAATTAGTGCTTTCAAGACAATCAGTGAATTTCAGCATTAACCTTTGAGAAATAGAAACCGCAAAGGACATGTTGTCGCGCAAGCACACGCACACACGCACAACACACTCACATAGACAGACACACACATCAAAATAATGAATTATGATTTTCAAAATAAAAGCTTCTTAAAACAAAATGTCCTTTTTCCAAGTCCAATTATTTACAATTTGAACACAACACAACCCATCTGTTTGTAGTAGCTCATGCCGTTCTGTAACCCAAATGGCTTGTGTGCACATCGTGTTTATGAGTATCTTCACTTCATGACTGTATCCTCTAAAGACAGCCAACGCTGTAATGCCGACCATTTATTTCACCAAACAAAACAACCAAACCCAAGTCAAAGTAAAACTGGCTACCACGACCCTATGTGACAAGTACTATGTGACATATCATTAACAGGATAAAAAACAACTTCAGAATGGTTAATTACAGCATATTCTTGCAGTCGAGGGCATTAATTACACACTTAAAGCCTACAAGTCTAAGCAAGTGTTGTTTAATAGGTTGTTTTTTCTCCTCTGCCAAATGGCAGGAGAAGCTCTCTATTTATTCACATTGCATCTGTTTGGTGGTTTTGTTACAATGGCTCCTTGGCAGCATCCCCTGACGAGCACGAGAATCAACAACACGAGGCTGAAACTGTAGACACGGAGCATTTGCGTAGCAGGTTTGCACCGTGTTAACAGTGTGAGTGTGTTCACAATTCAGAGCTGTTAGCAGTGGGCCGTGTGGCGTCACGTGACCACACCAAAATGGCTGTCATCATGTGACGCTAACACGCTAGTCACGGCGTAAAAACCACGGGCAGAGCCTTTTTGCGGTTATTCTAAGTTCAGGACGTGAGAAAGGAAAGCACCCAGGGTCATGTAGGGACCATAGGGGTCAGTGGGGTTAGACAGTCCTGCTCTGTCATGGTGCACCTGAAGTCCCCTTGGATGGACAGACAGACAGACGTACTTTAATGATCCCTGAGGGAAATTGCATAAATGGAGAGTAGAGGGTTGATGGAGAGTGTTGACTCACTAAATACAGTCACGGCAGCACTAAAATAGTCGCCTGTCTGGCTTTACCAGAAGTAACATATTATGAAAAGATCCTGTTTTTTTGTGTATTGTCCCCAAATCCAGGAGAACATCGCGCGTCTCTCGCTGTTAACAACCGGTTTTATTTATCAAGAAGCCCGACTTAAAAAAAAAAGTAAAAAAACCCAGCAGACATGTCTGGGCCTCAACAGATGTGCTCATGATCTCCACTTGACAGCTTTTAGCCGCCCAGAGAACAAAAGGAAGCCAAGATGAAAGGGTCCTCTCGTTTTAATTACCCACCCAGCAGTTATTTTCTCCTCCACCTCTCCTCGTTCCCCGTTCGTCTGTCTTTCATGACACGCGCCGTCGACCGACCGACCGCACGCCAACTCAGATTCGGAGAAAAAACCAATTTGAATATTTCGGTGTTCAGTTTTTTTTTTGGGGGTTGGGGGGGGGGTTGAATTTGTGTTTTAGCGTTTGTTTCTCGTTAAACCTGAGCATGGACCGATCGTGTCGATGGGGGGAGGGGTGGGTCAGAGCAGGACACGGTCTGAGAGGAGGGCTCTTATACTCACTCCCCTGCTGCTCCGGTTTAAAAATCAGCCACGCTTTGATTCGCTGTGTGTTTTATGTTTTTTGGATCACGTGACCCCCGCCTCTTGGGTCGTCCACATCCTGTTCTGTGACCTTTGCCGGAACATGAGCGGTGTTACCTAATGTGGGAATTCTCCTAAAGGTCACCTCCCCACGACAAACACATCCCTCTCTTAACACTCTCTCTCTCTCTCTCTATTCATAGGTCGCTCTGTCTCTTTACCTGTGTGCTTACACTCTTCCCCTCTCTCTCGTTATCTTTCTCTCGCCCGTCCTCGCTGTATGGATTGCCTTCCTCTATCTGTTTGACTCCTACTCTTGCTTCCTCTCTCCGTCTCTCTCTCTCTCTCTCTCCCTTGATCATTTCCTTTCAGTGTGTAATTCCTCGTCACAGTAAAATCACAAAAGTGACACACGCGTCAGCCCACGCCCGCTACACGCACGCACACACACATGCACACGCACACACACGAACACGTGCGCACGCACGCGCGCACACACACACACACACACGCACACAAGTGCAGACGCACGCACGCACGCACATGCACACCCTGAAAGAAGGCAGTGCATATTAACCTACTTGGCATACCAGAAACGGAACAAGGTTCCTTTTTTTTCCTGCGGAGCGGAGCGACACACAGAGGGCTAAATGAGCCCCGGAACCGGGTGGCACCGCGGGGCAGCGTGGAAGACGGCCCCCGCGAGACGGCCCCTTGATGCGTGAAACCCGGCTGTGATTGGCTGCCCTCGGTCCCAAAGGCTCTCGTGACTTCTATGACCTTAACCACCCCCCCCCCCCCCCGCCCCCCCGCCCCCCCCGCACCCCACCCTCACTCACTCACCCCATACCCCCCCCAGGTGGCGCTGACTCTGGGTTCTGAAGTTTCACCCTAACGAATTCAGAAGAGACATAATGGCTTAAAGAGAAAAGTATAATGGTTTCCCACAATGCCTCACTTCACCATATATATATATGTGTGTGTGTGTGTGTGTGGGGGTATGCGGTGCAGCGCAGGTGATAATGAGACAAGCTGGAAGAATTCTTGTCAATCCCAGGGTGAAGAATCTGACACATGGGGCTCTCTCTGTCTCTCTCTCTCTCCCTCTCTCCCTACCCCACAGATGTTGGTTTGCCTTCACGCAGCGTACGTAATGCGGTGAGATCGGGGGAGAAATCAATTCAACTTTCGCTGAATTGTTTAACAGCTGCCTGGATCAGAATAGCTTGCTCCGTGTTGGGAATAATAACCCCCCCCCCAAAAAAAAAAAAAAAAAAAGTGTGGGTGATCTCAGCACAATGATAAACAAAGGAATTCACCGTTCAGTGAGGTGGCCCTCAGATCCACCGCAGACATCTGTCTGGTGGAGGGAGAGGGAGAGGCAGGAGACAGCCACCACACCCTGGCACCGTGGCTGATGGCTGCTGGTTGGGGCCAGAGCAGCTGAGTGGGTCCCTGGTCCTCTCCCTGAGAGAGGGGCGGCCTGGCTCCCGGGGAGGGCTGCCAAGGTAGTTTGGGTGAGTGGGTGTGGGTCACCTTGTGGAACACCGCCGCCTGGCTGGAGAACCGTCTCTCCCAGCTGTTCCTCACATTGGGGGGGACTTAGGATGGGGGATACTTCAGGATATGTGTTCTGCTCCAATGCATCTATTGTTCACCGATCCTTATATCCAATCGTCCATCTATCATCCATCAGCTGTCATTCACCCATCCATCCATCAGCCATCATTCACCCATCCATCCATCAGCCATCATTCACCCATCCATCCATAATCAATCCATCCATCCATCAGCCATCATTCACCCATCCATCCATCAGCCATCATTCACCCATCACAGATCCATAATCCATCCATCATCCATCAGCCATCATTCACCCATCCATCCATCCATCAGCCATCGTTCACCTATCCATTCATCCATCCATCATCCACCATCCGCTCATACCGAATGATTCCAGGAGATAGCGGTGGGTGCTGGTGAGTCCAGGAGCCTCATGTGTGTTCTTTACAAGCTGTGCCGCGCAGTGCTCCACTCTCTACAGCTAACTGCCTCTCATCCCTCCAGCTTCCCTCAGGGCTGGACCTTCACCCAGCTCCTGTCCCATCATCATTAGGGTCAAAGCAAGACTGGGGGGGGGGGGGTAGTACCACCATCTCCGGTCCTGTCCTTGTACCTGTCTCCCTCTCTCTCTCTCCCCCTTCCAGGGGGTCACCTGACTGAACCTGAGGAACACACTCGTGTGGAACCGGACAGAGACAAAGCGACACGCCGCCCGCCAGACCAGGGGGGGCCGGGGAGAAACTTACATCCACGTGTACATTTGGAGAGCTTTCGCCCGAGTTTTATGGCACCTTTCGATAAAGCCGAGCGTTCCTTCTGATGCCAAAGCATCTCCCGTCATGACCACGGCAGCCTCTTGGCAGACCACTGAACAGCTTCTCATCAGACTCACGAAACATAAAAACTCAGAAACAGCAATAGATCCCAATCTATCTATCTATCTATCTATCTATCTATATATACACACTGTGTACATATATGCACATACTGTATACAGAAAGGGAAGAAGGGAAATGGAGAATGTGTGAGTATGTCTATTTGTGAATGTGTGTGGGTGGGTATGTACAGTACATACGTGTGTCTATGTGACAGAGAGCAAGTGTGTGTGTGTGTGTAAATATATATATATATATATATATATGCATGTGAGGGAGTATAAACATGAAAGCGTGTGTGAGAGCAGCCCTGAAGAGAGGCGCTAATGATGAAGCCACAGTCCATTCAGCGGCGAGAGGCAGAATCTAATCACAGCCACGGCGGCTGTGACAGCGAGCCGGCCGGTCGCGGTTTAACTGAGGCGGCGGCCAACGTTCAGACGAACAGAGAGAAGCCTCTTGTTGAGGAGGACTGAGACACCAGAGAGACACCAGAGACACAGAGAGCGGGAGGGAAAAAGAGAGAGTGCTATGCAGTGACTGTCATGTTGGATGCCGTGTATATAACCCTGATCTCTGATGTACTCTGAATACTGCTGGTGTGGTCTTTTTCTTTGTGTCCCTAAACAGCACTCCTGACCCAGTCAGAAGTTGTCCCAATATGTCTACGTAAGTAACATTATTGTTTAAGAACGTTAAAACAAGAGGAAGGATTTTTATTTTCTCCCTCAGCCTCTGCTGTTATTTTCTCGTCAGGCTTCGGCCCCGGACGCAAGATGAAGACGCATTCAGCCGAACAGTTCCAGCTCTATTCCCTCAGGGCTTTCACCCCCCCTCCCCCCAGTGAAGTCCTCTGCTACAGAGTGGTACCTGCGATGAGCAGCACCTGCAATGGAGATTTTGCTTTCTGCTTCCCTTCGCAGAACATTTGACAGCTGGCTGCTCATTTGTGAGCAGAAGCCCGAGAACAGTTAAGGGTGTGGGGGGGGGGGGGGGGGGGGGGGGGGGGGCAACTGTACCTGGTCAGGCCCGGTACTGCCTGTTGGAGCCTTGTGACAACAGAAGAGGGATGTCTCTCTCTCTCTCCAGAGGGAGAGAGAGAACAGAGAGACACCACATCGAGAGAAGAGAGAAAGAAGAGATACAAGCGGAGAGGAGAGACATACAACCGAGGGAAGAGAGAGATACCACAGAGAGAGGAGAGAGGAAGAAGAGATACCAGAGAGAGAAGAGAGCGATACCACAGAGAGAAGAGAGAATTAAGAGATACCAGAGAGAAAAGACAGAGATACCACACAGAGAGCCAAGAGAAAGAAAAAACACCACACAGAGAGACAAGAGAAAGCTGATACACCACATAGAGAGCAGAGATACCACAGAGAGAGAAGAGATACCACATAGAGAGCAGAGATACCACAGAGAGAGAAGAGATACCACAGAGAGAGAAGAGATACCAGCGCGAGAGAAAAGATGCCAATGATCACAGAGATCGGGAGGACGGTCACAGACGCCCATTACATTACAATGCCTTGTGTTGCCCGTTTGTTCATTGAGGCTGCTGCTGTTGTGTGTGTGTGTGTGTGTGTGTGCGCGCGCGCTCACATTGAGGTTCCGCCACCAATAGAAACGTCTCCAACCCTTTCCAACGGCGGTTCCCCCGGGCGCCCTGGCATTGGATCCCAATAAACCCGGTCAGAGATAACAGACACAACAGACAGGTACGGTACCAGTCTGTTCATCCCAGCTCTACGGCGTTCCCTCAGAACCAGCAGGTCATGTGACCTGCGTTCAGCACTTCCCTGCCCCGGTGGTGGTGGTGGTGGTGGGGTCAGCTCTGGGGGGGGGGGGGGGGGGGGGGGGCTGTGAAATATTCACAATGTCAGCAGGACCCCATGCTGGTGCCGTAGATGACACACACAGCCGCACGGAAAACACACACTCCAGTAGAGATTGACCAGCGTTCACTTTCAATTCCTTTTCTCCTCTCTCTCCCTCTCCTCCTCCACCCGCTCGTTAACATCCAATGTCAGCTGGTCGCTTGCTAAAGGACGAGGGAGGTGTGGGTGGGTGCGGGTCTCCCTCCCTCCCTCCCTCCCTCCCTCCCTCTCTCTCTCTCTCTCTCTCCCTCTCGCGCTCTCCCTCTCTGTGGGACGCCCCCTTCAGACCCAGTGTTGGTCGCCTATCATTATCCCTGGCCTTTGGGCTCCCTGAGGCCTCTTTAGCCACCTCTCTCCTCCTCCTCTTCACTCACCTCCTCACCCCTCCCGGGAGAGAGAGAGACATAGAGGAACACAGAGAGAGAGAGGGAGACACTCCTGCACACTGCCACGCCCCACAGGGAGAGAGACACAGAGATAAACAGAGAGAGAGAGAGAGAGAGAGAGAGAGAGAGGAGAGAGAGAGAGAGAGAGGGGCAGGTAGACATGGGGGAGAGAATGTGTGGTAGAGAGAAAAAGAAAGAAATGGAGAGAGTGTGAGAGGAGGGAGAGAGGTGTAAGAGATGGAAGAGAGAGGTAGGAAGGAGAGAGTGGAACTATGAGAGAAGGTTAAAGGGGGCTTACAGCCAGAGAGAGAGAGAGAGAGAGAGAGAGAGAGAGAGAGAGAGAGAGAGAGAGAGAGAGCAGGCCTGAGTGAGAAAGCGATGGGAGAGAGGGAGAGGGGGAGAAGGAGAGGGGGGGAAAGGAGAGGGGAGAGGGGGAGATGGGGAGGGATGGAGGGAGACACAGAGATAAACAGAGAGAGAGAAAGAGAGAGAGAGTAAGAGAGAGAGAGAGAGAGAGAGAGAGAGAGAGAGAGAGAGAGAGAGAGAGTAAGAGGCAGGTAGACATGGGGGAGAGAATGTGTGGTAGAGAGAAAAATAATGAAATGGAGAGAGTGTGAGAGGAGGGAGGGAGAGGTGTAAGCGATGGAAGAGAGAGGTAGGAAGGAGAGAGAGAGTGGAACTATAAGAGAAGGTTAAAGGGGGCTTAAGGCCAGAGAAAGAGAGAGAGAGAGAGAGAGCAGGCCTGAGTGAGCAAGACATGAGAGAGTTAGGAGAGGGAGAGAAGGAGAAGGAGAGGGGGGAGAAGGAGGGGGGGAGACAGAGAGGCGGGAGGTGTGTTTTTCTGCCATGGTGGTGTGTTAATGAGCTCCATGAGTAATTTGCCCCTTGCCGTGCTCCCCTTCCCCCCCCATCCTCCCCCCCACCCCCCTTTCTCCCCCCTCCTCCGCCCCCCCCCTCCCCTCTGAACATGGGGTACATACATTTGTTCCGAGACTGAGGGTGTGCAGAAAACCAGCGGCGGCCGCAGACTCTCTCAGTGTCGTGTGTGAGCAGTGACAGACAGGTCTCACCTGGCCAGCCTGGAGAGCAGGTATGAGTGACGCAGGCCAATCAGAGAAGAGCGAGAGAAGAGAGAGAGAGAGAGAGAGAGAGAGCCAGGCTTCTCTCCACGCAGGATGTTGGCGTTCTGTAGTTCCAGGTAATCAAAGCAGCGGCAGGTGTGACGCCAGGTGTGGTTGATTAGAAGGAGAGGAACAGTGCAGGGAGAAAAAAAAAAAAAAAAAAAAAAAATACATTTCCAGGTCAAATTCACCCAAAATAACCACATTTGTTATTGAGTAGAATAGAATATTTCAATCCCTTTCAATGTTGCCAGTAAATACGACTTGGGTTGCCATTGACATTGAGGAGTTTCCTCACCTCTGATTTGAATCATGTTTTTTTCTTCTTCTTTTCTCACATTTGACTTGACACCAAAAAGTGAATACACACATGTGTGTATGAAACTTTGGCGGTTACGTTCAAGTCAGGTTTCAGACTGAACTGCTGACTTGCACTGCGGTCAAGGGGAGGGGGGGGGGGGGGGGGGGGGGGCTTTCTGCCGGGCGCTCCGAATGAAACTGAATCAGAATGTTGTGAATATGAGATCACAGCCCTGATGATGGAACTGTACGGTTGCTGATGACACTCTTCGCGGTGATGTCCGCATACTGCATCACTTAGACCAGTGCTGAGTTAGCTTCATTAACAAGATGACAGTTAACAGTAATTTTGTTGAAGCTAAGAATATATCAGAGGAAAAGTTTTTAAAAGTATGGATCTTGGAGTTGTGCTTTTCTTTTTTTTTGCTGAAAGTTTCAAAGTCTTTTAAAGGTCTTATCAACAAAGTCCAAATAAATGACGTTTAAAAACATGCTTACCCACTTACTTGAGTCTGTGTTTGTCTCCTGCTGTTCTTGATTCTGTCAAGATGGGAAGTCAACTGGCTGGCTGACTACCACCATTTTAGCAGAGTTTAAAGCCTTCTGCTTCCACGGCAACATCAAGGGCAACTCATAAGGCTGCACGGGAAACACTCAAACACCGAAATGCTAACTCTCGGTGCTTATGTGCAGAAGTTTTGGAACATGAAAGGTGAATGCAAACTGAGGGTTTGTAGATGTTTTACCTGGGATCACATGGCCCCTTCATCTCAACATCATGAGCAACTTCTAGTATTTACCTCATACAACATGCACACACACACTATGTTTCCTGTACAGCTCTTTATAGACCAAACCCTTCCAACATCTTTAAAGGTTTCTGTTTTGCGCTTTACAGTATTCATCATATAACATCCAAAAGAACATAGGCCTGTGGATATGGCTGAGAGTCAATGACTCTGAGCCAATTTCAAATCTGGAGTTGCCAATACCTTTTCAAACACTGAATCCATTAGCAACAGGGCGGGAGAGCCACAGAACAACTACCAACATTAGCTTATCATTAGCGGCTGGGTTTGGGTGCATGTAGAGAGTTTGGTTGGTGAGCCCAAGGCTTCTCCTCAAGAGTTCTTTCTCTCCGCTCTCCCTGAGGACGTTCGATTAGCCGGCCCTAACCATCCCGAATACTGCTGCTGACTACCTAACCAACCTGCTGACTGCAGCGCGGAGGGGGTAGGAGACAAGATCAGAGGGAGCTGAGGAGACAAGGTCAAAGGTCCTAAGGTCTAAGGGGGCTGGGGGAGGGGCTTATGAAGGGGTGATGGAAGTGGGCAGGGGGAGGGGCTTATGACATGGTACTGGACGTGGGCAGGGGGAGGAGCTTATGAAGGGGTGATGGACGTGGGCAATGGGAGGGGCTTATGACGTGGTGCTGGACGTGGGCAGGGGGAGGGGCTTATGACATGGTGCTGGACGTGGGCAGGGGGAGGGGCTTACGATGTGGTGCTGGATGTGGGCAGGGGGAGGGGCTTATGAAGGGGTGATGGATGTGGGGAAGGGGGAGGGGCTTATGAAGGGGTGATAGATGTGGGCAGGGGAAGGGGCTTATGGGGGCAATATCTCGCCCGTTGTTGGCCTTCTCGTTCCTCCTCACAACACCTCACCAGACCACGTGGACGTTCACGTGCACGCATAACCCCGAAAGAACGCACGTCAGTGCACACGTGCCCGAGTGCGCACATGCGCTCAAAGCCCTCCCGGCGACATAAACACATCCATAAACGTTAGGAGCCTTTGATTGGCTGCCCGGGGCTGACACCCTATTGGCCAGAATCACCTGCTGCTGGGAGACACATTAAAGCTAATTCTAAGAGTAATGGCTGTCATCAGTCAGTGAACCTACAGCACTCTCCTCTGACACGCCCGGCCGCACACTCATCCATTTAGTCAAGACGGCCCTTCTCATACGCAATGACCGTTCCTCAAATAATTACGCTGGCTCTGTTATCGAGTTGAGCGGAAGAAAACTTTTTGGAAGCCGGGGCTCAAATTCATTCCAGCTTAATCATTATTTTCTGTGTACGTGGGCTCGGCCCCGCGAGCCCCTCGGCCCGCTGGAAGGAGCGAGGCGAGAGAGAACTTGCGCACATTAATCACTCGGCCATTCAGTGCGCTCACTTTCCTGCCTCCCAGCTGGGGAAGGCTGATAAACGTCCCGCGCCAGACCAGCTATCACAGCTAGCCATCGTGCGCGTCGAGTCTGTGTTCCAACATTCTGGGTCATGTGTGCTAATCCATAGCTCTGCCCTCTGTACTTAGCGGCCGTGCTTTACCGGCACCCCGGCCCTGGAGCCCCCTGGTTTTTATGTGGACCCATTCATCATGTAAGTGGATTGACTGAGGAGAGAACACATCTCGTGTCGGGACTGCTGATGTTGTCTCCTCGCTGTTCAATTCAATTACGGCCAGCTAGCTTCCTGACGCCGCAGCGGGCTAACAACCAGGGGGGGCCCGTTACGGGAAACCGGAGTGTTGGGGGGGGGGGGATCACGTGGGCTCCGCCCCCCTCGTCAGGTCCATCCACGATCCTTGTAGGATCAATGGAAAATTGACAAGTTTAATTGATTACCGTGGGAATGAACACACACACACAAACCCATCTGGCCAAGAGCCTGCCACAAACACACACACACCCTTCCACAAACACACACAGACCCTGCCACAAACACACACGTTCACACACCATGCCACAAACACCACACACACACATCCACACCCTGCCACAAACACACACACGTTCACACACCCTGCCACAAGCACACACGCACATTCACAAACACCCAGCCATAAACACACACATGTTCACACACCCCCTGCCACAAACAAACACACACACACACGTTCATACACCCTGCCACAAACACACACACACACACACCCTGTGGGTTTAACAAGCTCAGTAAATGCTAGGGTTACGGTGATGTCTATGTGTGCCAAATGTGCTCCAATGTAAAAGTGTGAAACAATGCATTTATTTGAGTTTATTTCATTTTCACTTGCTTCTATAGTTTTGACATTTCATCGTCCCTGATCATATCAATCGATCAATCTTCATCGCAGTGAAACGTGAGTCTAAGGGGGAAACAGAGGGCTCATTTCGCTCATCGCACTTGATGGATGCAAACTGCTCTCTAATAGAAGCTTCTGAGGAGCAGTAAAACCTTCTCCCCCTTTCAAGTCACTTCACTCTCAGCCCCCCCCCCCCCCCACACACACACACACAAAGTATTGAAAGTATTTATTTGGCAGAAAAAGAAGAAAAAAAAACGGAGTAGAATAAAGCTCTTCAAACATCGCAGTTTCTGCATGACTTTGCTTCTTGGGAGCACTTATTCCGTCAAACATCTCAGCACCGGCAGACATCCAGAGCATCGGCCAACTGATTTCCTTTTCCTTTCTTCCCACTCAGAGTTAACTTCCCCTTCTAATTCCTCCTCACACCCCAACCCCCACCCCCGGGGGGGATAGGGGTGCTGAGCGATGGAGTTCTCCATCACTCAGCCTACAGCCGTACGTGTGCATGTTTTAGTGATGCGGTGGGAGCAGGGAGGAGGGAGGGCCCGCCACACTGCCCACTCCCTGATCTCCTCCATCTTGGGCCGTGCCAACCTGGCAGCAGCGTGAGGTCGGGGACTCTGGTGACGGAGAGACCGCTGCTTGGCATTCTGCGGAAGGACCGGTGCAGAAGGGACGGGGGGGGGGGGTGACTGGGCCTCTGTGACTGGCCGGTCCTTCTGCTCCCACGACATTGTACTCCACGGCTAATGGGCTCAGTCCACACTGAGGCCCAGTTAACACTGAGGTCCAGTCCACATTGAGGCCCATTCTACACTGAGGCCCAGTCTACACTGAGGCCCAGTTAACACTGAGGCCCAGTCCACACTGAGGCCCAGTTAACACTGAGGCCCAGTCTACACTGAGGCTCAGTTAAAACTGAGGCCCAGTCCAAACTGGGCCCAGTCCACACTGAGGCCCAGTCTGCATCGACGTC
>JAXIVH010000196.1:243754-256254 GCA_036785325.1 Urophycis tenuis | reverse complement strand
CTCTTCATCATGTCTGCTGTCTGTTTCTCCCACCTCATCTTCATCTTGTGCAGATTATCTAAAGGAAGGATATGATTATTCTAACTTGTATTGATGCCATTTATGCCACATCGAATACCATCAACGACTAGCATCCATTTTAATAAATTGAAAAGGGCGCTTTTATTTTGACATTTTAACTTCACCCTAATGTATGAGAGGTCATTGTCAGTCCTGGGAGAGTGACGCCGAGGATTGAGAGGAGGGTAGGGTCCCTGAAGAGAGGCCTCTGGAGGGCTGTGTGTGTTTGTGTGTTTTAGCTACGATGTGTTTGTGTGTGTCGATCTGTTATGTGTGTGTGTGTGTGTGTGTAGGTGGGGGGGTGGGCAATCAAGATAGGCCTTAACCCCCCCCAATAGATTTATGAAATCAGAGCACCAGAGTGTGTGTGTGTGTGTGGTTGTGGGTGTGTGTGTGTGTGTGTGTGTGTGTGTGTGTGTGTGTGTGTGTCACATGTGTTTTACGGCCAGTCAATAGACTGGCCGTTACAAGCGTGTTAGAAAGTTACCCAGGAGAGCCACTCCTCCACCCAAACGATTTCCTGACACCAGTGGCCCCTCCCTCCTCCCTGTCTCCCACCCACCTTCTCTGTGTGTGTGTGTGTGTGTGTGTGTGTGTGTGTGTGTGTGTGTGTGTGTGTGTGTGTGTGTGTGCGTGTGTGCGTGTGTGTGTGTGTGTGTCATCTGTAGATGGTATATGTGTGTTCAGGTGTATTATATTTCTACACAGGCACACTCATTAAAACACTCAAGTCATATTATGCACATCTGAGTGTGTACTGATATATAATCTTCCGGGTCCAGCAGTCCTACTGGGGGGGGGGGGGGGGAGGGGGAGGGGGAGGGGGGGGATGGTCACGGAGCCTGGGCTGGAAGCCAGAAACGGAAAGGGGCGGAGTCACACCTCGTTTCCTGTGCTCTTACGTATTCTACATAAGAAAGGCCCTAACCCCCCCCCCCCCCCAGTCATTAGCGTGAGCTAATGACGTTTTCAGGAGGGGTTTCTTACCAAAAACTACAAATATGGCAGACTAGTCACCGGCAGTCCGGAAACAAGGGAGGGAGCGAACGAGGAGGAAGGGGGGAATGACAGAGAGGAGGGGGGAGGAGGAGGGGGAGGGTCAAAGTGGAAACAACACTGTCGGGATGGCTTTTTTTGGCGTGGCTAGTGGAGAGGCTTTTCCCCAGAGAGTGACTCTAGAAGAGTGAGATTGATACTCATCTGGCTCCCCACGTGTCCTCAACTTAGACTCCAGGGCTCCTGAAGAGCGCTGAAGAGCCTGATTCCTCCTGGTCACCAAACACTGGGACGCCAGACATAAAGGGGGCATTTAGCAGACGCTTTTGTCCAAAGTGACTTACAATCAGAACATTTGTGAGGGTTCGACACGTGGACAGTTGGAGGAGGAGGGGGATCAAGGGGATCGAACCGCCGACCCTACGGTTAGCGGACGACCCGCTCTGTCCACCCGCTCTACCCACTGAGCTACAGCCGCCCCTATAGACATCTTGGACTGCATGAGAGCCCCTGGTGCTTTACCCAATGCCAAAGACACAGGTTCTGGGTGTGGATTTAGATGGTGCTGCCGAGCTACCTGTACGGTCAACACCTGCGATCTTCTGTGCTGCTGCAATGGTTTCAGTATGCTTTTGAACAACACTAATTACCACACTAATTGCCACACTAATTACTACACTAATTAAGACACAGGCTCGAACCTCTGACACAACAGCCTCACTCCCCGTTGTGTCGGGAAAAACAGTATGGACAGAACTTCCTTTCCCCCGACAGATGTGGATGTCAATGTCTGATGGGTTTGAAGTAAGTTGTTTACCTTGTCACTATCTAGCAGAAGAATCAGGACCTCTGGGTCCTCATCTATAGTACTACTACTCTTCTTTGTGCTCTCGCCCACAGGGAGAGCTCTGCTCGATGGAACAGTCCCACCACGCGCTGCAGGTCAAAGTCAATGCAAAGCGCGATGAAAAGACAACAACAACAGCAAACACCTGGCAAATGATTGAAGTACAAAATTGAATAAAAAGCATCAACACAATGAGATCATCTCCCCCTTTTGTGTCGGCGATACAGTGTGTTGTTTACGAGCGTCCAAACCCACAGGAACACACACCCCAACAGGCTGAACTTGGCAGGGGGAAATATGATATTTATCTGAGATCATTCTCACGTGGACATCATTTTAAAACACACACACACACACACACACACACATGCACACACGTGTGTTGGGCTGCACACATGTGTGCGTTTGTCTGCATCCAGGAAAACTAGTGTGTGTGTGTGTGTGTGTTTGTGTACGTAGTGTGTGTGTATGTGTGTGTGTGTACACGTGTGTGTGTGTGTATGTGTGTGTGTGTGTGTGTGTGTGCCTGCGTGTGTGTGTGTATGTGTGTGTGTGTATGTGTGTATGAGTGTGTGTCCGTGTGTGTGTGTTCTGAACCTGACCATGTCAGTGCCAAACCACCATGTGTTTTACACACACAGGTTTTGTTTGATACGTGTGATGTGCCGTTTAAAAATTCATGTTCCCAGTGTGAGGTGGGGGGGGACCAGCACTCACACAGAACGAGCCGCGACGCAACGCCCGCTTTGAGTCCAACACACACACACGCACGCGCACGCGCACATGCACACACACACGCACACACAAACACACATGCACACACACACACACACGCACGCACACACAGAGAAATCTGGAGTAATGTCCTGGAAGTTGCCCACTTTAGGAATAGCAGAGTAAAAGCGGGGGCCAATCAAAGTGGCGTCTCCCCGGGCAGCCGGGACCTTTCATTTGAAACACACACACACACACACGCCGCGGCGCCGGCGTGCGGAGGACCGCCCGGCGGGAGGCGAGTGGCGAGGTGCGGCGCCGGTCCGACCGTTACATCCGTACGCCTCAATTATTTTTACACCGGCGAGTGGCTTTGAAACCCGCCGGCTCCCAGCCCCGGCCAATCGGATGTCGGGGACATTTTTTGGCTCGCCGTGCAAGCCAGATTCTCTCCCCCTTTCTCTCTCTCTCTCTCTCTCTCTCTCTTGCTTCTCTCCCTCTCCGTTTGCCTCCCTCTCTCTCTCACTCTCCCTCCCTTTCTGTTTGCGCCCTTGTCCACCTCTCTCTAGCTCACTCTGTCTCTCTATCTCTCTCTCCCTCTCCATTCCCCTCCCTCTCTCTCTCTCCTGCCACCCTCTCTCCCACTCTCCCCCTCTCTGTTTGCCTACCTCTCTCTCAATCACCCTCCCTCTCTCTCTCTCTTTCTCTCCTCCCTCACTCTCTCCCACTATCTCCCTCTGTTTTTCTACCTCTCACTCTCTCCCTCTGTTTTTCTACCTCTCCCTCTCTCCCACTCTCTCCCTCTCTGTTTCCCTCCCTCTCTCTCTCACGTTCTCTTTCTCCCACATTGATCAGGGACCAGTGTGCTGAAGCTCAGCAGGCTAACAAGGTGGGAAAACAAGAAGGGAAAGGTCTTCTGGATGCCTCCCACCTCTTCCCTGACCCACCCCCTTTTCCTCCCTCCCTCCCTGCCTCCCTGCCTCTAGTCCACATATTAATTTACTATGCAGCTCGGCTCATTGAATATTTGCGATGGAATATTATGGTAATGTTCAGGTGGATTTAGCTCCAGGCTGTAGCAGTCAGTATATGCTCTTTAATAAGTCAGCGATGGCATCATGTCTCTCCGGTTAAAGACTGCAGCTTCAGATAACCACACCTGCACAAGCTCTATTCAAGCTGTTAGTGAAGAGAACCGCATGCTCTTTAAGGGGAACAGGAATCATATGCGCTGAATGTCAAAGACCTTTAGCGTACACTAACTTTACATGCTGCTATTTTACTAGCATGCCAATGACGCCGCCACGCCGAAGCTAAACTACACCAAACATATGGTGGAGTCTTCCTCTTTTTTTTTTTCCTCCGGAACAACACAAGACGTTTCCTGGAGTCAGCAGAATCACAAAGGCAAACAGTCATTATTTTCCCGCCCAAAAGCTGCACTCTGAGCTAGCAGCTTGTAGCGTAGCATGACAGCCGTCTGTCCGCGGCGGGAAATCTCACGCTCTTCAAACAAAAAATAACTTTATCGAAAAACCCCAGCTGGGCTCCTCGCACAGCTGTTCGGGGTCTCCTCCTCGTTACTCCGTCGCTCATTGGTGGAATCACGTCAACCAATCGGGCGCGAGCGAGAGGAACCCGAGCACAGAAGAACCCTCTAAAGTCATTTCTCATTCACGCGGTGATGGACCACAGAGGCCTTACACGTTCCCTCACAGAAACACGGCGCGGCCCTAGAACACGCAGAACACCTATAGACACATCTCCGGAATCAAACATGGCCGCTCTTAATGGCGAGCGAGCAGGTGGGGGGGAGGCTGGAGTCGAGGGGTCAGATATTGAATACAGCTCTGTTTATTGGGAACCATTGCTCACCGCCGGCCTTGCTGTCGCACTGCGTTCTAAGGGGGGGTTGGGGGGTGGGGGTGGGGCGGGGGGGTGAGTGGTTATCTGGGCGGGGGAGGAACGGTGGGGGAGGAGAGGCCCGTCTGTGGCAGCGTCACTGGGGATATCAGCATCTCTGATTAGAAATTGATTTTAGTTTTCCCTCTCCCCAGGTCCAGCCATCAGAGAGAGCGTTCAGAGCCCGTGATGGCGCCATCTACAAAATGCAATGCTTGTTTTCCTTTCATCGGCATGGTGCTGTGATTGGCTGGTAATTGATTTACTAATTGCATGTAATTACAAAGTAAAAAGGCTGCTCTCAGAGCCCTGCCCGTTGTTATCATCTACTTATGTTGCCGTGGAAGAAGAAGTTAATAAAGCAGGAGACAGGGTTAATAATCACAATCAGCCAATCGCACGGCATAATTGGATCTAAATATGCAAAGATTCGGAATTACTTCATAATGTGTCTTAATTGCCGCGCAAAAGAAACATCGCGGTCGCAAAAATCACAATCATGGCAAATTGTACCAGAAGCTAACATAACATAATCACACGCTTCTTGCCTGGGATGACATGGGGGACGTCTTTTTTTCATCCTGTTCCTTATCCATGATATCTCTGGTTTTATGCTCTCCTCATCTTCATCAGCGGTCACAGGAGGACCCCCACCTTCCTCCACGGCTCAGTGACAGAAACGCACCTTGAGGACCAGAACAATACAGGACATGGTTTCCAAAGGTGGGAGGAGATGTAAAAAAAAAGGGGGGAGACACTAAGTAGCTGTCTCAACACTCAGGAGAAGCTGCGGATGCATTTCCTTCTTTCCACATTTCATTCACCTCATTGCTTTGATGTGATGCTTTGTGCTGTGGTTGCAGTTTGTTCTGAAGGTAAACCACAGACCACTTGGTGGGCCCGTGAGCATCTCACGGTAGCTCTGCGTCCTCTCCTCGACATACAGACACACAAAGCCCATAACTAGCAGCTGTCTTATCGTTTCTCACCTTCTCCATTTATTGTTTTGTTTAAAATACTGATCAAATGCACTATTGCTGTGGTAGCTACTACAATCTCGTCATGTCTTGGATGTGATGACAATAAATACTTGAATCTTGAATCTGTCTTCACACACACACACACACACGAGTCTACCACACAAAAGCTGCCAACTACATGTGTCAGATACATCGTGGGCAGGCCCAGTCCATCATTCAGACTGGGAGGTTATGGGTTCAGACCCCCACCGTCCACAGCGTACCTGTAGGTACCCTTGAGCCAGACGCCCCCCCCCCCCCACCTGCTACCTAATGATAAATGACTTGCTGGTTGCTCTGCTTGATCCCTCTGCCAGCACTCACACACAGGACTAGAAGGTATCCAACCATCCACCATGCACGACTCACTCACCCATGTGTGAACCCCTGCTGGCTCCGTAGGTCTGGTGGTTCCCTAGGTCTGGTCCCCTGATGGCTCCATAGGTCTGGTCCCCTGATGGCTCCATAGGTCTGGTCCCCTGGTGGTTCCCTAGGTCTGGTCCCCTGATGGTTCCATAGGTCTGGTCCCCTGATGGCTCCATAGGTCTGGTCCCCTGGTGGTTCCCTAGGTCTGGTCCCCTGATGGTTCCATAGGTCTGGTCCCCTGGTGGTTCCCTAGGTCTGGTGGTTCCCTAGGTCTGGTCCCCTGGTGGTTCCCTAGGTCTGGTCCCCTGGTGGTTCCCTCTGGTCCCCTGGTGGCTCCATAGGTCTGGTTACCTGGTACAAGAGAGAGAGAGAGCGAGCGAGAGCGTGCGACAGAGAGACAGAGACATAGTGAGAGAGAGAGACCGAGAGAGGCCACCTTGTAATTTAATGCGGTGTTATTAAACCCGGGGGAGGGGCGGGGCTGTCGACTTTAAAATGAGGCCGTTTGTCTGAGGCTCATCTAAATAAATAAATATATAAATATATATATTTCTATATAAATATACAACACTGTCAGCAGTACAGCCGCCCTGCCCTCCTCACCAGCCCCCTACTGTCACACCATAACTCCTCTCTCTACAACATTCACAGAGGAAGCGCCATGCATAATTGAAACCACACACACACACACACACACACAACAAATGCTGTGACAAAAACAGGGCAAGGAAGAAAACAACAGATAAACAAACACGAAAAGAATAAATAAAACCTGCGACTTGTGGAAGTACACAAGGAGCACACAACGGAAGTACACAACAGAAGTACACGAGGAACACACAACGGAAGTACACAACAGAAGTACACGAGAAACACATAACGGAAGTACACAACAGAAGTACACAACAGAAGTACACAATGGAAGTACACAACAGAAGTACACGAGGAACACACAACGGAAGTACATAACAGAAGTACACAACGGAAGTACACAACAGAAGTACACAACAGAAGTACACGAGGAACACACAACGGAAGTACACAACAGAAGTACACAAGGAACACACAACGGAAGTACACAACAGAAGTACACGAGGAACACACAACGGAAGTACACAACAGAAGTACACGAGGAACACACAATAGAAGTACACAACAGAAGTACACGAGGAACACACAACGGAAGTACACAACAGAAGTACACAACAGAATTACACAAGGAACACACAACGGAAGTGCACAACAGAAGTACACAACAGAAGTACACGAGGAACACGTGACGGAAGTGCACAACAGAAGTACACAAAAGAAGTACATAACAGAAGTACACAACAGAAGTACGCAAGGAACACACAACAGAAGTACACGAGGAACACACAACGGAAGTACACAAGGACCACACAACGGAAGTACACAATAGAAGTACACAACAGACGTACACCAGGAACACACGACGGAAGCATACAACATAAGTGCAGAATGGAAGTGCACAACAGAAGTACACAACAGTACACAGGGAAATCCCAGCCGAGGTAAACACTAAGGGGGGTTTCAGGAGTTGAGGACCTCTTGGAAGGTGTGTCACTTCCTGAGTGGTGAGGTGAAACGCATTGTTGGAACATGGTATCATGGTAACATGATGAATAGAATGCATCCTTTCATCCATTTATGTACATCTTTATATCATTCATCCTTCTATCCAACCACCCAACCCAAACTGACCTCCTTGTTGTGCACGTTTGTGCGTGTGTGTGTGTGTGTATTACCGTGTGTATGTGTGCATACGTGCATGTGTGTGTATGTGTATGTGTGCATGTGTGTGTATGTGTATGTGTGCCTGTGTGTGCATTTGTGAGTGTGTATGTCTGCGTTTGTCTGTGTACGTGTATGTGTGCCTGTGTGTGTGTGTGTGCATGTTTATGTCTGCATGTGTGTGTAAGTGTATGTATGCTTGTGTGTGTGCGTTTGCAGTGTGCATGCGTGTGTATGTGTGCCTGTGTGTGTGTGTGTGTGCGCCGCGTGTGCGTGCATGCGTGTGTATGCGTGCCTGTGCATGTGTGTGGGTGTGGGAGCAGGGTCATCCCAGGCGCCATACGTTCACATTCACCACGTCACCTGCCGCGTTGCCATGCCGCCCGGCCACCCACACGCTCATGTAACATCCATGTTTGTGTTTGTGTTCTGGTTACCGGCGCCAGCCCCCACCCACCTGCGTAGCGCCCACCCGCCATCTGCTCATCCAGTCACTTAGGACACTCGCTGACAGCAGATCATGATGGATAACAATATTAGTGGGGCTATAATGAGAAAATAACCGCCATCTCTCAGCCACGCGTGCAAAAAAAAAAGAACGACTCTGGCATTAATTCCAAGGCAAAACGGCGGCGGCGATTTAGCCGCCGTGATGTATGGTACGGTCCCGCCCACTTCTGTTGAACAGAAACCTCCAGTGAAGTGTGGCCACGCCCACTTTGGTTCAATGTCACTTCCTGTCAAGGTTGGCCCTGCCCACTTTGGTTAAACTTAACTTCCTGTCACATTTGGCCCGCCCACTTGGGTAAAACTTTCCTTCCTTCGTTTCTCCACAAAGTTGCGTCAAATGGGAATCATTGCTTTAGATAACGGGCTGTCATTCAACTCCCAGTGCAGAGAAACAAGGCAGAGAGCAGTGACAGTCGAATGGCTGTTCTGCAGCCAGCGGTCAATTCGGAAGACGAACCGGCTGGAAAAACACCAAAACTCATGCGTTGGAGGTGGTTAACACAGGTCTCACACCAGCGGGGGCGAGCGCCGGGGGGGAAACAGCAGAAGAAGAACAGTGAAGGAACCTCACCGGTTTGGTTTGTGTGGTGGTCGGTCGCGGAGGAAGGGGTTGGTGAACACGAGCTCAGCCCCTTTGAGGGCTGAAACGGAGGTCACAGTACAAGGACGTCAATAGAGCAGAAAACAACCATTGATGTGGTCGCTCTTTGGTGTGTGTGCATTATTCATGAGCAGACTGCGGGGCCCTCAGACAGGGGGGGCTGTGGCAGGCGGTGGCCCTGGCAGCCCTAATGGACAGCACAGAGGCTGCATTCACCAACAGGCATGAAATAGGCCCGGGCTTTGGCAGAGTGGTGCGTCCACGGCTCCGGGGGCCCGCTGCTGCTGTAGCTGCCGGCCCTCTAATGCACTCAGAAATAACACGCACTGGAAGTGATTCACCGCAGGGGGCTGGGAGTGGGGAGAGGTGGGCTCTCTGGGCTCTGGGTGGACGTGGGTGTGTGTGTGTGTGTGTGTGTGTGTGTGTGTGTGTATGTGTGTGTGTCTATATGTGTGTGTGTGTGTGTGTGTGTGTGTGTGTGTATGTGTGTGTGTGTGTATGTGTGTGTGTGTGTATGTGTGTATGTGTGTGTGTGTGTGTGTGTGTGTGTGTGTGTGTGAGACGAACGCGCGTGTGTGTGTGTGTGCCTGTGTGTGTGTGTGTGTGTGTGTGTGTGAGCCGAACGTGTGTGTGTGTGTGTGTGAGACGAACGCGTGTGTGTTTCTGCGAGAGATGCCTGTGTGTGTGTGTGTATGTGTGTGTGTGTGTGTGCGTGTGAGGTGTGTACGGGGGATTTTGTGAGGAAAATGATTTCTCTTTAGCGTTGTTGAATTGCAACCTTAAAAAACAGCGGGTTATATATATTGGGTGGGGGTGAAATTGACTCAGGCAGGAAACAGGAAATCCTTTCTCTCCACACTACGGGCTCAGCCAATGGGAGAGCGTCTTGGAATGTAAAAAAAAAAAGAACAGAAATGCTGTTTCAGCAAATTGTGAAAGATGGTGCCCCCCCCCCCCCCCCCCCCCCCCCCCCCCCCCCCACGCACACACACACACACACACATGCGCGGGCGCACACACACACACACACTCACTTACCATACAAATAACTGTCAAAACTAAAAGAGGCTATTTTTAATAAGAATGTATCATATTGGCCTGGAACGGCAAATAGGCTTAGGTGACAAAGTAGACGGCCAGCAGGCCCGACCGGTGGCGACATTATGGAACTGTAAATATGACTAATCTATCTCTGTCATCCATCTGCACACGTTGTTATATTAATAGCATGCATTCATCCTATAGGAGACTGTACCCGGAAGCCCCCCCTAAAGCCTAGATCTATCTTTGTAGCTAACATCTTAGCATCTTGATATCTTAATTCACGGATTGTTGACAACGATTCAAGTCATCCACTTATCTCATCTTCTAAATGAGTGATCAGATTCGCTCCAGGTGGTCTCGCGCTAAGAGGGGCTTGCACCTCCCGGCCAAAGGGTTTCCGGGTTCGGACCCCAACGTCCACACTTCCAAAACGGGGATGTGATCAAAGTGGAACATCAGGTCCAGGCTCGGGAGCTGTCCACTCCGCCGTGGTCCTGAAAGCCCTCAGTGTTTGGCTGACGGATGAGGGCGCTGTCCACGGCGGGTGAAAATGTTCCTTCATCATCCCTTATTATCATTTATTTTTCCCCCTGTTTAGAAATTAGTCACACCAGTAGAGCTTCCCTCACAAGTCTAGTCTGCTCCCTGGTCCCAAAGAGCGGACCCGTAATTAGTTATGAGTGACACTTGAGTTCACCCTCGATGAGACCCCTCTGGGCAGAGGGGACTGTTGCTTTTAGAAAAGTGTTTGCTAAACAGTAATGTGTTGCGCGCCTGTTGGAAAAACACTCTCAGTTGACAAAGATGTGGGTTTTGCTGCGGAAAAAAACAAAACAGGGAGAATCACCCATCAATCACTGAGGCAACATGAGGGGCGAAGGTACAGAAGACTCATGGAGGAATCACGTCTCCTCATAGATTGGTCAGCAGTATAACAGCATGAATCAGGGCTTTGTCCGCACTGGGGGTCGGAGGTTACATAGCAATATAGCCGCTAAGCTGTCGCCGCAGGGGGGGGGGGGTGTCTGAAGAGGCCTTGATCACTGCAGATTACCTCTAACATGTGGACCTCAAAGAGGAATATGCATTGGAGGACTATTTCGCCTGATATTCAATCAGTGGTACCATGGAAACAAAGACCGACGAGTTGACCCTCCCTACGGGGGGGCCGATGCAGGAGAGGACGGAGGGGGGGGGGGGGGTCTTGGAGAAGACAAGCCTCCGTGCGTTTGATAAATGTGTCGGCATATCAACGGGCTCCTGTGTGTGTGTGTGTCTGTGTGTGTTTGTGTGTCTGTGTGTGTGAGCGCAAACAAGGGAACAGGGGAAACAAAGTGACACAGGCCTGTATAGGTTCGGTTTGGGTTACATAGCAAACGTTAGCCCCCTCCACCTACACACCGACACACACACACAGACACAGCACACACACGCACACACACACACGGCACAGCAAGACAACACACACACACACACACTAACACACACAGGCTGGTGCCTATCGATCAAAAGGCTGTGCAGCTTTAGTGAGCTTCTCACAGTGGGGGGGGGGGGGGGTTGTGCTTACCATGGCGCCCTGAAGAACAAATGTTTCATTTTCATTAGTTACCTGCTAGCATGCGCCCCCAGCGCCCCGAGAAACTTCTCTCCCGGGAGAAACATCTCTCCCTCGGGGGAGATGTTTCTCCGGGGAGCGGGGCGATGCGGGTGGGGGTGGGGGTGGGGGGGGGGAAGTTTGAATGAGGCGAATGAAACGCGGAGTCCAATGTCGCTTTTTCTACCCCGACGACGTATGTTTGATCCCGGGAACACGGCGTGCGGTTCGGTGCCATCAGAGCGCAAAGATAACAATATGGTGGGGGGGGGGGGGGGGGGGGGGGGGGAGGGAGGGGAGAAAGCGAGGGGAGGAGGCGAGGAGGAGGAGGAGGAGGCAGACAGCGTCGAATGAGATGGAGTCCAATGTCACTTTTTCTCACTTTCCAATGTATCAACTTTTGTAGTTCAATGTCACCGTTTCTCACTTGCCAATGTATCTTTCATTACGGAGGCGCGGTCGGCCCGCGCTGTACAGTGTGCCATCATCGCGTTAAGCTACCAACAGGGCTGGGGTGGGGTGGGGTGGGGTGGTGTGTGTGCTTGAACCAGGAGCCGCCGCTCCCACTCACTTTTGTCGTACTTTCCCCGTGTTCCCGCGCAGCGTGTTATTGGCTGCGCTCTCGTAACGGCGGAGACGGAGGGCCGCGATCCCGGGCGCCACGGGGGGGGCTGTTTCAAGTTGTTTTCTGGATTGCAACAAGGCTCGCCGCGCGGAATGGAATACAGTAATCAGGACTGCTGCTGCTGCAGCGGGCGCAGGAAGCTACGGGGACATACAGGAGGAGTCCCCCCATGAAGATAGACTCCATACCTCCCAATCCGTGGCGGGCGCTCGTTCTTGTAATGCAATATGTCGCCTCTTCCCCACCGCCACGGCTGTCCAAGCGAAGCCCTTTCTGTTTTTAGAGAAGCCAGCCACTTTCACACAAACAGGACTTATTTTCTCTTCTCTGAAAAAGCTGTGACTATTTTGTCGGCTTAGTCAAGGTTCATCAGGACAACACCTTCTGTTGGCAGGTGATATAAGTGCACGGTTGTCATGGGACGGGAGTCTCGCTGAAAGACCAGGACTGTGAGTCGGTACGAGTGTGAC
>JAXIVH010000196.1:218467-243554 GCA_036785325.1 Urophycis tenuis | reverse complement strand
ATTCTGAAACCTGAACTTTGAACGTAACCGCCAAAGTTTCATACACACATGTGTGTATTCACTTTTTGGTGTCAAGTCAAATGTGAAGAAAAGAAGAAGAAAAAAACATGATTCAAATCAGAGGTGAGGAAACTCCTCAATGTCAATGGCAACCCAAGTCGTATTTACTGCAACATTGAAAGGGATTGAAATATTCTATTCTACTCAATAACAAATGTGGTTATTTTGGGTGAATTTGACCTGGAAATGTATTTTTATTTTTTTTTTATTTTTTTTCCCTGCACTGTTCCTCTCCTTCTAATCAACCACACCTGGCGTCACACCTGCCGCTGCTTTGATTACCTGGAACTACAGAACGCCAACATCCTGCGTGGGAGAGAAGCCTGGCTCTCTCTCTCTCTCTCTCTCTCTCTCTCTCTCTCTCTCTCTCTCTCTCTCTGTCTCTCGTCTCTCTCTCTCTCTCTCTCTCTCTCTCTCCCTCTCTGATTGGCCTGCGTCACTCATACCTGCTCTCCAGGCTGGCCAGGTGAGACCTGTCTGTCACTGCTCACCACACGACACTGAGAGAGTCTGCGGCCGCCGCTGGTTTTCTGCACACCCTCAGTCTCGGAACAAATGTATGTACCCCATGTTCAGAGGGGAGGGGGGGGGGCGGAGGAGGGGGGAGAAAGGGGGTGGGGGGGGGAGGATGGGGGGGGAAGGGGAGCACGGCAAGGGGCAAATTACTCATGGAGCTCATTAACACACCACCATGGCAGAAAAAACACACCTCCCGCCTCTCTGTCTCCCCCCCTCCTTCTCCCCCCTCTCCTTCTCCTTCTCTCCCTCTCCTAACTCTCTCATGTCTTGCTCACTCAGGCCTGCTCTCTCTCTCTCTCTCTCTCTTTCTCTGGCCTTAAGCCCCCTTTAACCTTCTCTTATAGTTCCACTCTCTCTCTCCTTCCTACCTCTCTCTTCCATCGCTTACACCTCTCCCTCTCTCCCTCCCTCCTCTCACACTCTCTCCATTTCATTATTTTTCTCTCTACCACACATTCTCTCCCTCATGTCTACCTGCCTCTTACTCTCTCTCTCTCTCTCTCTCTCTCTCTCTCTCTCTCTCTCTCTCTCTCTCTCTCTCTCTCTCTCTCTCTCTCTCTTACTCTCTCTCTCTTTCTCTCTCTCTGTTTATCTCTGTGTCTCCCTCCATCCCTCCCCATCTCCCCCTCTCCCCTCTCCTTTCCCCCCCTCTCCTTCTCCCCCTCTCCCTCTCTCCCATCGCTTTCTCACTCAGGCCTGCTCTCTCTCTCTCTCTCTCTCTCTCTCTCTCTCTCTCTCTCTCTCTCTCTCTCTCTCTGGCTGTAAGCCCCCTTTAACCTTCTCTCATAGTTCCACTCTCTCCTTCCTACCTCTCTCTTCCATCTCTTACACCTCTCTCCCTCCTCTCACACTCTCTCCATTTCTTTCTTTTTCTCTCTACCACACATTCTCTCCCCCATGTCTACCTGCCCCTCTCTCTCTCTCTCTCTCTCTCTGTTTATCTCTGTGTCTCTCTCCCTGTGGGGCGTGGCAGTGTGCAGGAGTGTCTCCCTCTCTCTCTCTGTGTTCCTCTATGTCTCTCTCTCTCTCCCGGGAGGGGTGAGGAGGTGAGTGAAGAGGAGGAGGAGAGAGGTGGCTAAAGGGGGCCGCTGGGAGCCCAAAGGCCAGGGATAATGATAGGCGACCAACACTGGGTCTGAAGGGGGCGTCCCACAGAGAGGGAGAGCGCGAGAGGGAGAGAGAGAGAGAGAGGGAGGGAGGGAGGGAGGGGAGACCCACACCCACCCACACCTCCCTCGTCCTTTAGCAAGCGACCAGCTGACATTGGATGTTAACGAGCGGGTGGAGGAGGAGAGGGAGAGAGAGGAGAAAAGGAATTGAAAGTGAACGCTGGTCAATCTCTACTGGAGTGTGTGTTTTCCGTGCGGCTGTGTGTGTCATCTACGGCACCAGCATGGGGTCCTGCTGACATTGTGAATATTTCACAGCCCCCCCCCCCCCGCCCCCCGGGGGGTGTCCCAGAGCTGACCCCACCACCACCACCACCACCGGGGCAGGGAAGTGCTGAACGCAGGTCACATGACCTGCTGGTTCTGAGGGAACGCCGTAGAGCTGGGATGAACAGACTGGTACCGTACCTGTCTGTTGTGTCTGTTATCTCTGACCGGGTTTATTGGGATCCAATGCCAGGGCGCCCGGGGGAACCGCCGTTGGAAAGGGTTGGAGACGTTTCTATTGGTGGCGGAACCTCAATGTGAGCGCGCGCGCACACACACACACACACACACACACACACACACACACACACACACGCACACGCACACGCACACGCACACACAACACACAACAGCAGCCTCAATGAACAAACGGGCAACACAAGGCATTGTAATGTAATGGGCGTCTGTGACCGTCCTCCCGATCTCTGTGATCATTGGCATCTTTTCTCTTCGCGCTGGTATCTCTTCTCTCTCTGTGGTATCTCTGCTCTCTATGTGGTATCTCTTCTCTCTATGTGGTATCTCTTCTCTCTCTGTGGTATCTCTTCTCTCTCTGTGGTATATCAGCTTTCTCTTGTCTCTCTGTGGTGTTTTTTCTTTCTCTTGGCTCTCTGTGTGGTATCTCTCTCTTTTCTCTCTGGTATCTCTTAATTCTCTCTTCTCTCTGTGGTATCGCTCTCTTCTCTCTCTGGTATCTCTTCTTCCTCTCTCCTCTCCGTGGTACCTCTCTCTTCTCTCGGTTGTATGTCTCTCCTCTCCAGCTTGTATCTCTTCTTTCTCTCTTCTCTCGATGTGGTGTCTCTCTGTTCTCTCTCTCCCTCTGGAGAGAGAGAGAGACATCCCTCTTCTGTTGTCACAAGGCTCCAACAGGCAGTACCGGGCCTGACCAGGTACAGTTGCCCCCCCCCCCCCCCCCCCACACCCTTAACTGTTCTCGGGCTTCTGCTCACAAATGAGCAGCCAGCTGTCAAATGTTCTGCGAAGGGAAGCAGAAAGCAAAATCTCCATTGCAGGTGCTGCTCATCGCAGGTACCACTCTGTAGCAGAGGACTTCACTGCGGGGAGGGGAGGTGAAAGCCCTGAGGGAATAGAGCTGGAACTGTTCGGCTGAATGCGTCTTCATCTTGCGTCCAGGGCCGAAGCCTGACGAGAAAATAACAGCAGAGGCTGAGGGAGAAAATAAAAATCCTTCCTCTTGTTTTAACGTTCTTAAACAATAATGTTACTTACGTAGACATATTGGGACAACTTCTGACTGGGTCAGGAGTGCTGTTTAGGGACACAAAGAAAAAGACCACACCAGCAGTATTCAGAGTACATCAGAGATCAGGGTTATATACACGGCATCCAACATGACAGTCACTGCATAGCTCTCTCTCTCTTTTTCCCTCCCGCTCTCTGTGTCTCTGGTGTCTCTCTGGTGTCTCAGTCCTCCTCAACAAGAGGCTTCTCTCTGTTCGTCTGAACGTTGGCCGCCGCCTCAGTTAAACCGCGACCGGCCGGCTCGCTGTCACAGCCGCCGTGGCTGTGATTAGATTCTGCCTCTCGCTGCTGAATGGACTGTGGCTTCATCATTAGCGCCTCTCTTCAGGGCTGCTCTCACACACGCTTTCATGTTTATACTCCCTCACATGCATATATATATATATATATATTTACACACACACACACACTTGCTCTCTGTCACATAGATACACGTATGTACTGTACATACCCACCCACACACATTCACAAATAGACATACTCACACATTCTCCATTTCCCTTCTTCCCTTTCTGTATACAGTATGTGCATATATGTACACAGTGTGTATATATAGATAGATAGATAGATAGATAGATAGATAGATAGATATATAGAGATAGATAGATAGATAGATAGATAGATAGATAGATAGAAAGATAGATTGGGATCTATTGCTGTTTCTGAGTTTTTGTGTTTCGTGAGTCTGAGGAGAAGCTGTTCACTGGTCTGCCAAGAGGCTGCCGTGGTCATGACGGGAGATGCTTTGGCATCAGAGGAACGCTCGGCTTTATCGAAAGGTGCCATAAAACTCGGGCGAAAGCTCTCCAAATGTACACATGGATGTAAGGTTCTCCCCGGCCCCCCCTGGTCTGGCGGGCGGCGTGTCGCTGTGTCTCTGTCTGGTTCCACACGAGTGTGTTCCTCAGGTTCAGTCAGGTGACCCCCTGGAAGGGGGAGAGAGAGAGAGGGAGACAGGTACAAGGACAGGACCGGAGATGGTGGTACTATCCCCCCCCCCCCCCAGTCTTGCTTTGACCCTAATGATGATGGGACAGGAGCTGGGTGAAGGTCCAGCCCTGAGGGAAGCTGGAGGAATGAGAGGCAGTTAGCTGTAGAGAGTGGAGCACTGCGCGGCACAGCTTGTAAAGAACACACATGAGGCTCCTGGACTCACCAGCACCCACCGCTATCTCCTGGAATCATTCGGTATGAGCGGATGGTGGATGATGGATGGATGAATGGATAGGTGAACGATGGCTGATGGATGGATGGATGGGTGAATGATGGCTGATGGATGATGGATGGATTATGGATCGGTGATGGGTGAATGATGGCTGATGGATGGATGGGTGAATGATGGCTGATGGATGGATGGATTGATTATGGATGGATGGGTGAATGATGGCTGATGGATGGATGGGTGAATGACAGCTGATGGACGATAGATGGACGATTGGATGTAAGGATCGGTGAACAATAGATGCATTGGAGCAGAACACATATCCTGAAGTATCCCCCATCCTAAGTCCCCCCCAATGTGAGGAACAGCTGGGAGAGACGGTTCTCCAGCCAGGCGGCGGTGTTCCACAAGGTGACCCACACCCACTCACCCAAACTACCTTGGCAGCCCTCCCCGGGAGCCCGGCCGCCCCTCTCTCAGGGAGAGGACCAGGGACCCACTCAGCTGCTCTGGCCCCAACCAGCAGCCATCAGCCACGGTGCCAGGGTGTGGTGGCTGTCTCCTGCCTCTCCCTGTCCCTCCACCAGACAGATGTCTGCGGTGGATCTGAGGCCCACCTCACTGAACGGTGGATTCCTTTGTTTATCATTGTGCTGAGATCACCCACACTTTTTTTTTTTTTTTTTTTTTTTTTGGGGGGGGAGGGGGGTTATTATTCCCAACACGGAGCAAGCTATTCTGATCCAGGCAGCTGTTAAACAATTCAGCGAAAGTTGAATTGATTTCTCCCCCGATCTCACCGCATTACGTACGCTGCGTGAAGGCAAACCAACATCTGTGGGGTAGGGAGAGAGGGAGAGAGAGAGAGAAAGAGAGAGCCCCATGTGTCAGATTCTTCACCCTGGGATTGACAAGAATTCTTCCAGCTTGTCTCATTATCACCTGCGCTGCACCGCATACCCCCACACACACACACACACACATATATATATATGGTGAAGTGAGGCATTGTGGGAAACCATTATACTTTTCTCTTTAAGCCATTATGTCTCTTCTGAATTCGTTAGGGTGAAACTTCAGAACCCAGAGTCAGCGCCACCTGGGGGGGTATGGGGTGAGTGAGTGAGGGTGGGGTGCGGGGGGGCGGGGGGGGGGGGGGGGGGTGGTTAAGGTCATAGAAGTCACGAGAGCCTTTGGGACCGAGGGCAGCCAATCACAGCCGGGTTTCACGCATCAAGGGGCCGTCTCGCGGGGGCCGTCTTCCACGCTGCCCCGCGGTGCCACCCGGTTCCGGGGCTCATTTAGCCCTCTGTGTGTCGCTCCGCTCCGCAGGAAAAAAAAGGAACCTTGTTCCGTTTCTGGTATGCCAAGTAGGTTAATATGCACGGCCTTCTTTCAGGGTGTGCATGTGCGTGCGTGCTTGCGTCTGCGCTTGTGTGCATGTGCATGTGTGTGTGTGTGTGTGTGTGCGCGCGTGCGTGCGCACGTGTTCGTGTGTGTGCGTGTGCATGTGTGTGTGCGTGCGTGTAGCGGGCGTGGGCTGACGCGTGTGTCACTTTTGTGATTTTACTGTGACGAGGAATTACACACTGAAAGGAAATGATCAAGGGAGAGAGAGAGAGAGAGAGAGAGAGAGAGAGAGACGGAGAGAGGAAGCAAGAGTAGGAGTCAAACAGATAGAGGAAGGCAATCCATACAGCGAGGACGGGCGAGAGAAAGATAACGAGAGAGAGGGGAAGAGTGTAAGCACACAGGTAAAGAGACAGAGCGACCTATGAATAGAGAGAGAGAGAGAGAGAGAGAGAGAGAGAGTGTTAAGAGAGGGATGTGTTTGTCGTGGGGAGGTGACCTTTAGGAGAATTCCCACATTAGGTAACACCGCTCATGTTCCGGCAAAGGTCACAGAACAGGATGTGGACGACCCAAGAGGCGGGGGTCACGTGACCCAAAAAACATAAAACACACAGCGAATCAAAGCGTGGCTGATTTTTAAACCGGAGCAGCAGGGGAGTGAGTATAAGAGCCCTCCTCTCAGACCGTGTCCTGCTCTGACCCCCCCCCCCCCACCTCCCCCCCCCCCATCGACACGATCGGTCCATGCTCAGGTTTAACGAGAAACAAACGCTAAAACACAAATTCAACCCCCCCCCCCCAACCCCCCCAAAAAAAACTGAACACCGAAATATTCAAATTGGTATTTTCTCCGAATCTGAGTTGGCGTGCGGTCGGTCGTTCGACGGCGCGCGTCATGAAAGACAGACGAACGAGGAACGAGGAGAGGTGGAGGAGAAAATAACTGCTGGGTGGGTAATTAAAACGAGAGGACCCTTTCATCTTGGCTTCCTTTTGTTCTCTGGGCGGCTAAAAGCTGTCAAGTGGAGATCATGAGCACATCTGTTGAGGCCCAGACATGTCTGCTGGGTTTTTTACCTTTTTTTTTAAGTCGGGCTTCTTGATAAATAAAACCGGTTGTTAACAGCGAGAGACGTGCGATGTTCTCCTGGATTTGGGGACAATACACAAAAAAACAGGATCTTTTCATAATATGTTACTTCTTGTAAAGCCAGACAGGCGACTATTTTAGCGCTGCCGTGACTGTATTCAGTGAGTCAACACTCTCCATCCACCCTCTACTCTCCATTTATGCAATTTCCCTCAGGGATCATTAAAGTACGTCTGTCTGTCTGTCTGTCTGTCCATCCAAGGGGACTTCAGGTGCACCATGACAGAGCAGGACTGTCTAACCCCACTGACCCCTATGGTCCCTACATGACCCTGGGTGCTTTCCTTTCTCACGTCCTGAACTTAAAATAACCGCAAAAAGGCTCTGCCCGTGGTTTTTACGCCGTGACTAGCGTGTTAGCGTCACGTGATATGACAGCCATTTTGGTGTGGTCACGTGACGCCACACGGCCCACTGCTAACAGCTCTGAATTGTGAACACACTCACACTGTTAACACGGTGCAAACCTGCTACGCAAATGCTCCGTGTCTACAGTTTCAGCCTCGTGTTGTTGATTCTCGTGCTCGTCAGGGGATGCTGCCAAGGAGCCATTGTAACAAAACCACCAAACAGATGCAATGTGAATAAATAGAGAGCTTCTCCTGCCATTTGGCAGAGGAGAAAACACAACCTATTAAACAACACTTGCTTAGACTTGTAGGCTTTAAGTGTGTAATTAATGCCCTCGACTGCAAGAATATGCTGTAATTAACCATTCTGAAGTTGTTTTTTATCCTGTTAATGATATGTCACATAGTACTTGTCACATAGGGTCGTGGTAGCCAGTTTTACTTTGACTTGGGTTTGGTTGTTTTGTTTGGTGAAATAAATGGTCGGCATTACAGCGTTGGCTGTCTTTAGAGGATACAGTCATGAAGTGAAGATACTCATAAACACGATGTGCACACAAGCCATTTGGGTTACAGAACGGCATGAGCTACTACAAACAGATGGGTTGTGTTGTGTTCAAATTGTAAATAATTGGACTTGGAAAAAGGACATTTTGTTTTAAGAAGCTTTTATTTTGAAAATCATAATTCATTATTTTGATGTGTGTGTCTGTCTATGTGAGTGTGTTGTGCGTGTGTGCGTGTGCTTGCGCGACAACATGTCCTTTGCGGTTTCTATTTCTCAAAGGTTAATGCTGAAATTCACTGATTGTCTTGAAAGCACTAATTTAATGAACTGAACAGCACTCATCAGAGCAGCACACACACACAGCCCGGGGTGGACTTAACCCTTTGATAAATAATAAACCCATGCTGCTCATGGACGAGTCTTTAGCTCACTTTAGACCAAATCTGAACGGCATTGAGCCCACCAACTTTCAGTTAAACAAGAACCTGGTGAACTGGAGGGAGAAAAAGAAGGACTGGAACTGGAAGGAGAAAAGAAAGGACTGGAACAGGAGGGAGAAAATTAAGGACTGGAACTGGAGGGAGGAAAGGAAGGAATGGATCATGGAAAATGAGGTTTAACAAAAAGGCGAAGGATTACACCAGGATTGACGTTGAAAAGAACCATGCCTTTTGACTGGGTGCCCTTGTGTCTATGACACTTCATAGACACAAGGTTTAGACAGTAGAAGTTCAGAGTTCATCTGAACCCTGCATAACCCTACCCTCATGCTCTTATTTTTTGTACGTCTTGGCACTTTAATCACTCTTTGCAACTTGGCACTTTAATCGCTCTTTGCAACTTGGCACTTAGCCAGAGATGTTGTATACGAGCAATGGTTAACCTAGCGATTGAAATGCTTAAAACTTGTTCTGGTGACTTTCTTACTGTATAGTAGCAATGAAATGTTTCACCTTCTTATGACAAACGTACTCTTTGTAAGTCGCTTTGGATAAAAGCGTCTGCTAAATACCCAAAATGTAAATGTAGAAGGTGTGATTTTTTTTACATCTTAATCCATATTGCCTGCAATGTCTTTCATTTTTCATGTGCTTTATTATCTTCATTCATATTGCTAAACTCTTGAGTCAATCTGTAGCACGCGGAGAACAAACGGCTGACCTGAGTGTGTGTCACTTCCTGCAGGGCCGCAGGCTGAAGACACCTGACTCCCGACGTGAGGGACCAGGCTTTTTCGGCCTCACCCCCTCACGCCCATGCGCGTCTGACTCGCTTACCCCGGGGGGGGAGCATGGAGGATTTCAAGCCTTAGCGGCAGAAAATGAAACCCCAGAAACGGCAGCGAGGAGGAGGTGCAGGAGGGGTGGGGTGGTGTAGGACAGGACCCGTGTGCTGAATACGGTAGACCCTCCCATCAGGGTGGAGGCTCTCTCTCTGTGGAGGTGAGGGCAATTTCAGCGAGTCCACAGCAGCGGTGGCATACAGAGCAGAACCGCGAGCGCTGCAGGCGTGGGACTCATCCGGCCGTCCCGGTCTGGGCACGTCTGAGGTGGCATGCGCACGTGCAAATATTTCCTAAAATGGGTGCATTTTCTTTTTTCATCAAAAAGGCCAGAACTTTGTTTTATTATATTTAAGACATGAACGACTTGCAGCAAAAAAAAAAAAAAAAAAAGGATTCACCGAGCCTGGAAGAAATAAAAAACATTACCAGCAGAGCCACTCCTCCTCTGCTGTGTGTACTTTATAAACTTGTTTAAGCTTCTGACCTGCTCGTTTCAAGGCAGCCACCAGGAGCGATGGGAAGACAAACAGTGGATCTCAGAAGGGATCCCGGTGTCACTCAGACCCAGGACACTGTCATTTATTCATTCATTCATTCATTCATTCCTTTCACAGGCAAGAGCAAAAGCCACCGGCGCCCTGAGCTCAGATAACCCACACACAGAACCTTCCAGATGGAAGCCAGGGGCCGGTACAGCTCTCGCTCCGGGCCCCCCCCCCCCCCCCCCCCCCCCCTGAGAGCCCCCAGAGGAGGAGCTCCAGCCTCTCCTTGGCTCTGTACTGGGTGTGGCTGGAGGGGTGCGGAAGATGTATGAGACGGTAGCCGTCCTGACCCCGGGACACAGAGGTTTATGGGCATCTTCACAGCGGGGGGGGGGGGGGGGGGGGGGGGCGAACAGCCCTGCTCCGCTGTGTCTTCCTATAAAAGCACACGGATAAATGTGAGAGATGTGTTGATCCATTTATTCTAAGGGTTTATTTATAGCCGACTTGTGTTGCTCTGAGGTGCCCTGGAAGAGTGTGTGTACATCACACCACTAAAAGGTGCATGCGTGTGTGTGTGTGTGTGCGTGTGTGTGTGTGTGTGTGTGTGTGTGTGTGAGACCTCCTTGTTTCTAGGATGACCACTGGAAGTTACCTTGAAAATGCTGCATAACTCTTGAAGGCTGCTTGAAGGCTGTGGCCAATTCACTCTTCCGCACACAAACACAGACACACACACACACACTTACACACATACACAAAACACACACTCGTCTTTTTTTTTTAGTTCTGTGTTTTTATTTTCCTCTTCCAAGTTTTTATCTCCCTGCCCTTCTTTCTGTGCACCAGAAGAGCTGGGAACTGCAGGGTCCCGGAGTGCAACATTGTGATTTCACACTCATTTACACCTTGGTATTCAAAGCCCTGTGACATTACATCTTGTGCAAGGCATGAAAGCCATGGCACCTGTAACCGATGCGAAAGGTAGCCCACCTGAACGTGTGACTTTGGGGGGGGGGGGGGCGGCGGCCAAAGATCGCTGTCTCCAAAACTCTTCTGGAGTTATGTAGGAGAGCTTCCTGCTGTAAGAGACATGGGAGTCAGGGTTGAACACGCATACACACATATGGACCTGTACAGAAACAGTAGCAGGCCATCAAAAAAAAAATGTCTTTCTCCCTGTCCCTCTGTCTCTCTTTAAACAAATATTTAAAGACGGTTACTGGAATCTCAAAAATACAGAAAACACAAGGCAGGGAAAAGCATGTAAAAAAAAAAAAAGAAAAAAACAGCACAACCAGAAGACAAATCCACACAGGGGACACACATATGTGATGAAGAGGAGGATAAGGGCAGCATGGAGCCTCCCGGCCCGCCATGCTAGAGGCAGCATATCACGAAGGTAACGCACCAAACAAGGCTCAGGTCATCATTCAACGCATCGAGTGTCACGATGATAACATGCGACACGATGATAGAAACAGGGCGGAGACAGAGCTTCAAAGCCTTTTAATTAATGGATTTTATAAACTCTCATCGCTTTCATAGGTAAACACACATACAGTTCTCCATAATCAGGAGTAAAATAATTATATTAGAACAATGTAATTATGTATAATTGATTGTAATATTATATTGTCTCTGATATGCAATTTCTAAATGATTATTAATGACACTAATTATGCAAGTTGTTTGCTTGTATATATGCATGTGATATTTTTGAGTAATTGTGGCACATTATTAACATTAGTATTCAAGTTAGATATTGCGGATCTATGTTATTTACTCAACAAATGTTTAATTGGACACAATAAATTCTGTTTTCTAATTAATGTTTTTTTTTTTTTTACATAATCAACTGTAGAGTGGAAAATAAAAAAAGCTGCACGAGCTCTGTTTCATTCTTTCGCATCCTGCGTCGGGGAGTTAGCATTTGGCTTGCAATCAGAAAACAAGAAAGGCCCTGCAAATCATTTTGATGTCCCTGTTATTCACTTTGCCCCAGAGTAGCCTTGCAGTAGGGGAACCCTTAGCTAACCTACACTGACTGGGCGTCTTAGTTTATCTGTGTTCACAGTGAAAGTGTGAGGCGTGTTGTGAATCCTATTTCTATTGTCTTGTCTATTGAAATTGATGTCAGGTGATGTTTTAATGACAATGTCATGTGAATTGTAATGTCAAGCATTCAATGTCAATGTCAAGCAACTCTGACCACATGTTATTGGTTATCTCACTGGTCCAGTGGAGAGGACAGTGGTTGAACTACACTGCAGTCCTGGGTTCCAGTCCCTTCAAGAATGTTTATTTTTGGTACATTGGGATGTCAATTAGAAACTGTGATCATGTCATATCTGCTGTCTCGCTTGTGCATTGGATAGAGTTGATCAGCTCTGCTGGATCAAGTTCTTTCAAGTATTCTCTTGGAAATTGAATCATGTTTTGGAAACAAAGTCATGTGAATTGAGATGTCAAATTAAACTCCAGCCAAGGCATTGAACATCTCTCAGTGGTGCAGAGGAATGTACTGTTGGTGTAGGGTTCTGGAGACCTGTGCTACACGCCCTCTGATACAAAGATACACCTTTTTTTTTTGGAATGGTGAATGACATTTTGGAAAACAATGTCCTGTGAATTGTGACATAAACTCCAACCGAGTTATAGCAGGTTCCTCAGTGGTGCAGTGGGATGTACTGTTGGTGGAGGGTTCCAGAGATCTGTGTCCGAGTCCCAGCGCAAATGCTCTACTTGAAGCGTAGACCATTGTGGAATTACATGTTTTGACACTATGTTACATGTTTGGTTCAGATTACTGGCTCGGTGGCACAGTGGTTAGGGCTGCTGGTAAGTTCTTCTGGAGACATGTGTATGACATGGGTTTCAGTCATGCCAAGAACACCCACAAACTTTTAACAATCTCATGTGAATTGTAAAGTCAAGCAGAACCTCTCGCGTTCTCTGAATTGCTGTCTCCGTGGCATAGTGGTTAGAGCTGTTGTTGAGCTCTTCTTGAGACATGAGTAGGACATGGGTTCAAGTCCAAGGGTAGTGAATGAGTGAGAATTTATTCACTGCAATGGGAGTAAATGAAGGTTGGGATGAAGTGAGATCATTGCTGTGTGGGAGAGGCTGAATGAGCCAGCCCCCCTTGCAGGTGGTCGGGGGATTAGAGCCCAGAACATGTAGGTTACAGCTCTTGGTGAAGTCACTATTTTGTTAAAAATGTAGATGACATTTAACAAAACTTTTTCTACAGTCTACCACTGTTGCGTGGTAATTTTCCCAGCCGGGACCTTTTGGTTTGATCTTTGATGTGGTGATGTATGTGGATGGTTTGCCCCCTGTGAGACAGTAGACAAACTCAGGATTTGTTAACATAATGCAATTAACTGTGTTTCCTTCCCATTGTTCTTCTGGCCCATGTATGTATGTATGTATGTATGTATGTATGTATGTATGTATGTATGTATGTATGTATGTATGTATGTATGTATGTATGTCTGTCTGTCTGTCTGTCTGTCTGTCTGTCTGTCTGTCTGTCTGTCTGTCTGTCTGTCTGTCTGTCTGTCTGTCTGTCTGTCTGTCTGTCTGTCTGTCTGTCTGTCTGTCTGTCTGTCTGTCTGTCTGTCTGTATGCAAAAAAAGTACAAAAATGTAAACAAAAACAAACAAAAAACAACTTACCCCTTATATTTTTCCATGGTAGTTGTCTGTGCCATTTCTCGAAATGATAGTGAAATGCTGAAGAATTCAATAGATTGGAGAAGGCTGGCATCTATCCAGAATTGTCATCATAAGACACAACCTTCTACCATCTTTATGAAGCCTGGGTAGCTCAGCTAGTAGAGCATCAGAATTTTAAGCTGAGGGTCCAGAGTTCAAGTCCCTGTTCAGGCTACTGCTTATTTGCAATAGAAAAATTAACATTATTTATTCATTTGACATTATATATTATTATTCGAAATATGTGCTGCAATCTGCTTTTGGATTTTTGACCCTTTACAACGAGACATTGAATTGTAAAGTCAAGTATATACCTTGACTCCTTTCACGGCCAGCGGCTCGGTGGCACAATGGATAGAGCTGTTGGTGATCTGACCTTTATTCTAGCTTGTAGCTTTATTGTCAATTCCTGGGTTCAACTCATGCCAAGAATAATGTCGAGATACATGTATTTACAACAGACACTTCCATGTGTTTCTTGTAAATACTTAAACAGTTGTGTGAGAGGTTCCACTACTGTGCAGTAGGACCTCTTGCACTATCCTACTTGGTGTCTCTGTGATGCAGTAGTAAAGTAGTAGTTGAGAGAGCTGCTACACACTGTTCTGAAGACATGGGTTAAAGTCCTGCCAAGGCTTATGAATGTGAGTGAATGAAATTCTTGCATTCATTACAATGGGAATAAATGGATCGTGGTGAATGAGTTCATCCATCCATTCCCGTGGGGAAGCGGTTGGCGGATTAAAGCCCAACACAGAACAGGTAGGGTACAGCTCTCTCACTAACAATTCTTCCTTCTACCACATGGAAGGTGGTGTACAGCCTATGACTTGAACCACTGTTGTGCGACAAGGGCGACAGCAGTGAAGGTTATACTTGACATGAAAATCACATGACATCATTAGAGAAGAGCCAACAAACAGCTCAATCAGGGATTGTACCCCTCTCTCCAGAACTCTACACAAGCAGCTCTGTCCACTGCACCACTGTGATGCTTTCTATTACATGTTTGGAGGTTATACTTGACTTAGAGGTCAGACAATTGATGACATGACTGCATAAAGAGTTCATCAGCACCAACCTTGACAGGACTTGAACCTGTCAAGCAGCTCTATCCACTGCACCACCATGATGACTTAGAAGTCAGAAAATCAAGGAACAGCTAAAGTTCGGGGGGTAGGGTGACGTGCTGGCATCTTGACTGTGTGCACTACACAGTAACGTACAGTAAAACATCCAGCACAAAATCCATCCAGTGTATGTATGTCAAAGTCAAAGTCAAAGTCAAAGTAGCTACATTGTCAATTCCTTCACATGGCAAGACATATCGAGGGGACATTTGTCACTTTCCCACAGTGAAACAGATAAAGTGCACAGGCACAACAGGCAGGACAATACATTCCTAGTACTAAAGGTATGTAAGGTATGTATGCAAAAAAAAGCATATTTGTAAAAAAAAAATGAAAATGAAAACGTTTTTGTTTTTGTTTTGTTTTTTTTTTGTTTTTTTTCAGACTTTTTTTTCTGGCCTATATCTCCACCAAACCTTAATCCCTGTCCGAGTTCAACTGTGGCAGGGCGGAGGTGCAACCAGAATACCTCTAAATCCATCCTATGTATGTATGTATGTATGTATGTATGTATGTGTGTATGTATGTATGTACAGTGTATGTATGTACGTACTGTATGTATGTATGTATGTATGTATGTATGTAGGTAGGTAGGTAGGTAGGTAGGTAGGTAGGTAGGTAGGTAGGTAGGTAGGTAGGTAGGTAGGTATGTATACATGTATACATTTCTCTTTACTCTAATTAAATAAATGACACGGGTCATGCTCACCAACAAAGCAGAGGTCAATTGACTTCAGTTGATCCAGCATCTTTGCACAAGTTATAAACTCTGAGTGACTTTACACCCAGTGACACATTTGATAGAGCTGTTGGTTTTCAGCTCTTGGACACGTATTTGACATGGGTTCAAGTTGGTAAGTTCTTGTTGACGAGGGCTCATCCACGGGCAGGATATCATGCTGACTAGGGTGCTTGACCTTCACCAGATTTTACCGTAGTCTATGGGAGACATTGTTGAGCTGGACAGCCCTCCATACCTTGACATTTGACATTCTCTACAAGTCTCTATGGATAAGCTAAGCTATATGCTGCTAAATGACTATTGTAAATAGTAAACGGTTAACAAATCCACATTCCCAGAGCATCCTGAGTACATCTGTGGCCCGGTCAGATGGTGGGGTACTGCTTCACACGCTGCAGGTCATCTCCTGTCTTGATCAACACATGCAGCGTGCACCGCTTCTAACACAGGAAGTGGAGGTGATGTGATGACCAGCAGGTGACACGTCCTGGATGGTTTGCAGGGGGGCGGGGCTCTGAGTGTCATTGAGTGTGCTTGTAAAAGCACACTCTATACTATCCACCATACTTAATATTCTTATTATTCTTCTGTACGTTTTTTCGGTTGACTACTCCTCCCACAGTTTTGGTCGCACATACAGAAAAAAGGTATCAAAACGTGCGGCTTGGCCGGGATCAGTTCAGTTTTCGAATTATTCGGCAAAAACACGCCAACAAAATCTCCCCAATGTTACCTTATGCAGAGGCTAGTGTGGATGACACCATAGCTAGAGTGGAGAGGGAAAGAAAAATTTGTCAAAAAATAAATTTGGAAACTTAGCTTAGACGAAGAAAAAGTCGTCTTCTCACACACATTCATCTACTGAAGCTGTCAGAGTTATAGTTTGGGCATAGGACGCACAGATGCGACACCAACAGGCACCCATAACCTCATAGACTGCCATGTTGAAAAGGCGCGAAAATTTCTGGAGGAAAGCAGAGGTAACATTTCTTCCGATCGCTCTAAAAGTCCAATTCCTTCAGTTTTTCTTCACTAAACACATATGCAGACGTTCAGAAAGAGCTCAAGATGCTCAAAGTGAAGCCGGTTCAATGGTAGGAACTAGGGTTTGGCCAGAAATCCTTTTTGTTCGAGGGTACTTTCAGATGTTTTTCTCTCTCTCTCTTAGCGCTGTCAAATGTCACAGCAGCAGCTGCGGTTGACTGGTCTGCTCTGATTGGTGGCTGCCACCTGGCCCTGGTTGCATGGCTACCAAAGCCTGCCCCCCATAAGCCTGACTGATTAACTTCATTGAACTCTCGAACAATGACTGTCAATAATACAGTTTGAATGTCGGCCATTTTATGCTTCTCTCTCACAGACACAAACACAGACAGATAGATAGAGACAGACAGCCACACACACACACACACACACAGACAAGACAAAAGTATTTCAAAATAAGAGTCCCTTCAGAACTACTCAGCAGTGTCAATAATGTATGGACGAGAGTCACGGGCCAGAGTCAAGCACACTCAAAATTTCTTTAGAAATGTTCTAGTTATCTGTACAGCCCCGTCTCTGGGAGGCCTTGCATAAGACCCCCCCCACCCACTCACACACACACATACACACACACACACACACACACACACACACACACACACACACACACACACACACACACACACACACAAACACACACACACACTCCAACAACAAGTAATGAAGTTAATATTTGTTCCAGCAATTCATTGATTGAGTTATTTCATCATTTAATGGAGTCACATTGCCATTTGCTGCATAGAGCTTCACAAAGGTAAATATGGAGTTGTTGTCGTTTTCAGGTTCAGATCATTCATAACCAGAGTGGCAGGACCTGCAGAACTCCTGAAGTACCATACATCACTACTCACCCCCACCCAGGGCCAGAGACCTCTCAAAGATGATCCCCCCCCCCTCGCACACACTCACACACACACATATACACATACACACACAGATACACTCACACACACACATATACACATACACACACAGATACAATCACACACACACATATACACATACACACACAGATACACACACGCACACAGACACACATTTCCTCCCCCAAACACACCCACTCCCTCACCCCACCCACCACCCTACACACACAGCCACTCCCTCACCCCACTCCCTCACCACACCCCACCCTCAACCCCACCCATGAGGCAATTACGCCAAATGTCAATGAATTAAGTAATAGCTTGGTGGCCGGCCAGCCTCCCTCTCCTCTGATCACTGCTGTCAGCAGAAAAACACATCTGTCAACAGTCACACACACACTCATTTAGCCTGCCAATGTCCCACCAACCAGTTAACCTCTCTACAAGCCGTTTAGGTCCTGCCTGGACCAACACGCACACACACACACACACACACACACACATGTGAAATTGTTAACAGCCCCAACAATCCACTTGGTGCATCCCTATGTGTTTGGTTTGAAAGGTCCTGTCTGAGTTGTGCTGAAGCTGGGCTCAGTATGGTGCAGATCATCCCTTTGTGTTTGGTTTGAGGGGTCCTGTCTGAGTTGTGCTGAAGCTGGGCTCAGAGTGGTGCAGATCATCCCTATATGTTTGGTTTGAGAGGTCCTGTCTGAGTTCTGCTAAAGCTGGGCTCAGTGTGGTGCAGATCATCCCTATGTGTTTGTTTTGAGGGGTCCTGTCTGAGTTGTGCTGAAGCTGGGCTCAGAGTGGTGCAGATCATCCCTATGTGTTTAGTTTGAGAGGTCCTGTCTGAGTTCTGCTAAAGCTGGGCTCGGTGTAGTGCAGATGGGGGAGATCTGTTTGGGCCACAAGGGCACATCTGATGAAAACCTAGATCAGAGAAGAGCATCTCAGCTCTAGGACAGGCCCAGGTTCCATCCCAAATAGAGCAAGACACCCAAACCTGCTCCTCCAGGACCTCTCCTGAATTCCCAGATGTAACATTCAGCCATAAATCATGGTTCATCATGAAGACCCATGAAAGCCTCTGACTTCAGAGATTTGCCCAAAAGAAACAATTGTACCTTCTGTCTTTGCAAACAGTGTGCTGTGTTCAAACTAATAAATAAATAGTAGTTGCTGTTGGGGATGTGGGAAGTGTACCTCTGGCATTGCAAAAAATATTTTTTTGCTGCTAAAATAGTTCTTAGCAGCCAAATATTAGCAGCAAGCTGTTATTCAGCAAACGTGGAGATTGTATATATATAAATACCTGTATATTTATACACACACACACACAGCAGGTTTCATCTATCACCTGGCTTTTCCAGGAAAACATCTTAAGATATGGAAGCTGAAACCCTTGAGAACTATACGTGACACCCTCCATAGAGGCCATTTTTAGTGGTTCTGAGTGTGCGCATCACTCTAATGTTTCAGTTGAATGCAGATCATCAGGTCACTGACCCCTGATGGGGTGTTTTCTGGTTCATCAAACGGTCATCCTGGTTCAACTGTAGCAGGGCAGAGGTGCAATCAGAACACCTCCTTACCCCTTATGTTTTAAGAAAATTAAATAAAACAACGGAAAACATGTATAACGGAAAAAACTATAGTTACCCCTGAAGAATCATATTTGTAAAAAAAAATATATACAGAAAAATGTATATACGGAAAAAAATAGTTACCCTTTGTTTTTTTTCGGCCCATATCTTCACCAAACGTTCATCCCTGTCCTAGTCCAACTGTAGCAGGGCAGAGCTGCAACCACAAGGCCTCTAAATCCATCCAGTGTATGTATGTATATATGTATGTATGTACGTGCACATGCATGTACAGTATGTATGCAGGTATGTGTGCATGCATGTATACGATTTAAAAAACCCCTTATGTAAAAAAGAAAAAGGAAAAAAATATTTCACGTGTCCTTCGTCCCCTGGGCTTCTCGAGCCACATTACACGACCCTCAGCTCTAAGCCTTTCTGTGGGAAATACCTCAGCATCAAAACCCAGAAACCTTGTGTCAGGTTTAGCGGTGGAGGTGGACCCAGACGCAGAGAGTTGACGCAGCTATGAGTAGCTTTTACTTCTTTATTGTACTTACAAAGACAGGGAACCAGGATCAGGCGGCGGACCACTAACATGAACGTCGAGACTCGGCTAAGGACTCAACAGAAGACAAGACTTAAATACACAAAGAACTAATTGCAAACCAAAGACAGGGGAGGGGAACAAGGCAGGTGAACACAACGGGGCAATCAACTAAGGAGGGAAACCAAAGAAAGGTGAAGGGGGCACAGGGGAAACACAGAGCAAAACAACCAAAACAGGAAAACCAGAAGACACAGACCATGACACCTTGAAGGAACACAGGAGGGGGACATAGGGCATGTCAGGGGCCATCATGGCAGAGGTGTACCATTTACGACTTACTGTTGATTCATGAGGCACTTTAATCCAAAGCAACTTACAACATCATCTTATAATACAGGTAGAGATGAGGCTGTGGGCAATGGGGATGGAATCCAACCCCTTTCTTTCTCTGAGTGGCCATAGACCACTCGGCTGTCCCTGCCCCTTTATCCCGAATGCTTTCAGCACACCGGTTGGTGTCGATGGGAGAAATTGAAACAGAGTGGATGTGCACACATCCCGGAAGAGCATTAGGCCACGGATATCCGACAGCGTATCGACGCGCACAGAAGGCACGGCAGAGTTTAACAGCCCTCTGTGGCCCCTTAGCTGGTTTTATACACGTCAGCGGTTCATTGGGGCACTGATGTGATAGTTGTCCTGTGTAATGCTTCATTGTCGGTCATTTAGTCCTTTCTTTTGTTTTTGTCATGGGAGTCAAGGGTGAGGGAGGCTGACTCCCACCTGCTGGCTCCACAGTCCCCGGCAGTCTGTGAAGCGTCACTGCGATGACGAAACCCTCCCAGTCAGAGACAGTTTCATCTGTCTCTGACTGTCCCAGTCAGGGACAGAAACTGTCCCAGTCAGGGACAGTTTAATCCCACAGGCTGTAAGACTGTTGAACTCCTGAGCTCTGTGAAGGTCACTACATCTGTTTATAGGAAAATATTTATTTTCATATTTATTTAGATTACATTATTTAATTCATATCAGTTCATACCTCCCCATAACTGCTGCTAATTCATTCAAACTGCACATGTAAATATAACACTTTTACTTTTACACTTCTGCACCTTACAATGTTTAATGTTTAATGTTTATATTATTATACTGTTATATATATATATTTTATTTTTATTTTATTTTTTATTTTTATTGCACTAGTTTTTTTTTCTCTTCTCTTATTCTTAGACACTTATTGAGTTGTTTTGGGGTGCCTGGGACTTAAGATTTTCATTGCCAACATGTACGCTGTATCTGTTGAGCAAATGACAATAAAGCCTTTGAATCCTTTGAATCCAGAAGGTCCAGGGTTCGATCCCCGCTCCTTGATGTGAATGCCAGAGGGCATCCACATCCTCTGCCTCCAACAGGTTCCTGTATGGCGTGTCGTCCATCGTATTCATATATATTTATTTATATATATATACTCTTTTGATCCCGTGAGGGAAATTTGGTCTCTGCATTTGCATCCCAATTTGCATCCCAATTGCATCCCAATCCGTGAATTAGTGACACAGTGATCACACAGTGAGGTGAAACACACACTAATTCCGACGCAGTGAGCTGCCTGCTACAGCATCGCTCGGGGGAGCAGTGAGGGGTTAGGTGCCTTGCTCAAGGGCACTTCAGCCGTTCCTACTGGTCGGGGTTCGAACCGGCAACCCTCCGGTTGCAAGTCCGAAGCCCTAAACCGGTAGGCCCGCGGTGTGTCTGTCTCGCGTGTCTTGTGACGTTGTACCGCGCAAACAAAGGGGGTCCTGCGGGGGGAAAACGCGGCGTGGCGCGACCGCGTTGAGCTGTGGAACACAGAGCGGACAGCGTGGCGCTGCCCAGTGGCTCCACCTGGCTGCAGAGAGGTTCTCCGCTGAGTCCTGAGCACAGGTGGAGGGGGAGGGTGGAGAGGACTCCTCCTCCCTCTCCTCCTCTCAAAGCGTGCCTCCCTGGCTGCCTCCTCACCCTTCAGACTGCGCCGCGCTCACAGTGGGCTTCTTTGTCCGGCTGCCTCCCCCCCACTGCCTCCCCCATCGCTGCCTCCCCCATCGCTCGACTCCCCTCCAATCTTCGTCTCCCTTTCATTCTTAGACCTGCTTTATTTATCCTCCACTTGCTTCTTTTCAAGGTCTCTCTCTCTCCCTCCCTCTGCTTCTCCCCCCCCCCACCCCCCCAGTTTCCATCCCTAAGCAGGTTCCTTTTTTCTTGAGAAGATCTCTCTCTCTTTTCTCTCTCTCTCTCTCTCTCTTCTCTCTCTCTCTCTCTCTCTCTCTCTCTCTCTCATCTCTCCTCTCTTCTCTCTCCTCTCTCTCTCTCTCTACTCTCTCTCTCTCACTCAGTCCTATATCTCTCACTCGGTCTCTCTCTAACTCTCTCTTTCTCTCAGCATGTTTTTCTCTGCATGATTCTCGCCACAGTCTCTCTATCCCCTCCATCCCCCCCCCCGCCCCCCCCCCCTCCCGTCTCCATCTCTCCATCCCTCCCTCTCTCTGTCTGTCATCCTTCCCTCTCTCCGGCTCTCCATGCTGCTCCCTCGCTCTGTGCGTCTGGGTTGCCCCTGTCAGGCATGTAGCTCTGCAGGAGCGGCGGTGGGGAGCAGAGAAAACAGAGATTCGGTTCAGTGGCTGTGATCTCAGCTTCTCTTTCTCGTCCCCTCCCTTCCCCCTTTTTTTCCCAGCAGATTGGACGGTAGATTAGCGAAGGGTTTCACTCATACAAGCCCCCCCCCCCCCCCCCTCCATGTGGGCAGCGGGAGACCGGTGATAGCCGTGACAAGGGGCCTCTGATGTCTCTTCCTGGGACGCCCGCAACCGTATCTGGGGGTGTGGGAGGGAGCGAGGTGGGTGACCCCCTCACCCCCTCCGGGGGGGGGGGGTTGAGGGGCTCTGAATGACAGAGAGAAACCAAATCCTGGATGGTATCTGCGTTCCCAGCCGTCGCAGCCCCCCGAGCTGCATGCGTCCCCGGGGCGGGGAAAACGGCAAACCCTCACCGGGTCCACCAACGTTTCACTGTCGACCCCATCAGAGTCAAGCCTCCGCTGAAAGACCGGAGAGAGCAGTGAATCGAGGAATTTGACCCAGGGAGGCTGTGAGAGCGGAAAAAAAAAAAAAGAACTAGAAAGGAAGAGAGGCAACGCGTCGTGTATTTACTTTAAACCATTTCTGTTTTTTTTTTTTATGGAACCCAGAGGTGACGAATGAAAACGGCACGGCGACATCATTTTTCAGGGGGGTGGGGGGGGCTTTATTTATGCTGCCGATGTCACGTCAGGCCAGGGCCAGTGCTAACCTTGAGGGGCGTTTATAGAGCGGAGGGGACATCAAGGAGGGCTGTAAAGTTACATTCTGACAGAGGGTGAGCTCGCCTCAGAACGCGGTGTTCATCTCGCCGTTCCCTTTTTTACCCCGCCTCAGACGGACGTGACTCGCCCAGAACTGTGCAAGCGTTGCAGAACGAGGGCGAGCGGGAGGGAGGGAGGGAGGGAGGGGGGGAGGGGGGGGAGGGATGGGGAGAGAGGGAGGGAGGGAACGACAGCGAGGAGGAGGGGAACAAACAAAGAGAGGAATGTTCAGAAGCCAGAGAGATATTCCGGAGAGATTCAGGGATTGCTGTTGAACTTGTCCCCCCCTCCCCGCCAAATGAAAGCTTCTGGTGACACCGAGCACTCGCCACCAAGAGTTACAGTGATGACTCACGCTGGTCCCTCCGATCAAACACACCCTCACCAACACACACACTCAAGTCCTCTCTGGGTTCAGATAAGATACCAAAGTAACCAAACAGCGACAAAAATCAAATCAACATAATGAGTCAATGGGGTGTGTTCTAACATGGACACTCCTTTACAGGCACCCTGAACAGCGTGATCACATGATCACATCACAGTGACAACCTGAACAGCGTGTTCATGTGATCACATCACAGTGACACTCTGAACCGCGTGTTCATGTGATCACATCGGAGTGACAACCTGAACAGCGTGTTCATGTGATCACATCAGAGTGACAACCTGAACAGCGTGTTCATGTGATCACATCACCAGTGACACTCTGAACAGCGTGTTCATGTGATCACATCACAGTGACACTCTGAACAGCGTGTTCATGTGATCACATCGGAGTGACAACCTGAACAGCGTGTTCATGTGATCACATCGGAGTGACAACCTGAACAGCGTGTTCATGTGATCACATCACAGTGACACGCCTCATCTTCACGTCCACCAGAGGAAGAGGAGAAGAGGAGAAGGAGCTTCACAATGCATTCTCTCTCTCTCCCTCACCTTTCAGCGCCAGAATAAAGTGTGGGAGTGAGAAACCAAGGGAGGTGGGGGAGGGAGGGACAATGCAAGAGGGAGAGATGGTGAGAGAGAGAGAGAGAAAGAGAGATTGAGGGAGATGTTGAGGGAGAGATGGTGAGAGATGGAGAGAGAGAGAGAGAGTGATGGTGACAGAGTGACAGAGAAAGACTGATAGAAAGAGAGATGGAGAGAGTGATAGAAGAGAGAGAGAGAAATGCCCAAGACTCTCCCCCATCAAGCTTGCTCTCAGCCGCCCCCCTTTCATCTACCTTCTGTTGGTTTCACTTTCATTTGGAGGCCTCTCATCACACAGCAGAGTGGGGCAGATGTCTCCCCCAGTAACAGTGATAGAGTTACAGTATCAGACTCCTGAATTATACATGCGGCATCGTAAACATGTTACCCGTATATTTAAGAGTCTTGTACCAGCATGTTGTGTTGCTCAAAGATGAAGTCAAAAAATGTAATAAAAAAATAACGGGCATTATTATAACCCCTGACACATTGCATTCATTTTTTATTAAATTAATAAGTATTCACAATTGTTAATAAGTATTTAAATATTTTTTTGTATCCCAATTGAATTTCCCTTCATGCAAACCTGGACGTTTATCCAGCAGCACTTCCTGAGCTGAGGATCTCCACCTCCTGAGGACCACCACCCCCCTGAGGATCTCCACCTTCTGAGGACCTCCACCCCCTGAGGATCTCCACTGCCTGAAGACCTCCACATCCTGAGGACCCTCCACATCCGGAGGATCTCCACCGCCTGAAGACCTCCACGTCCTGAGGACCTCCACCTCTTGAGGACCTCCACATCCTGAGGATCTCCACCTCCTGAGACTTCCACGTCCTGAGGACCCTCCACATCCTGAGGACCTCCACATCCTGAGGATCTCCACCTCCTGAGGACTTCCACCTCCTGAGGACCTCCACCTCCTGAGGACCTCCACCTCCTGAGGACCTCCACATCCTGAGAATCTCCACCGCCTGAGGATCTCCACCTCTTGATGACCTCCACTGCCTGAGGACCTCCACCTCTTGAGGACCTCCATGTCCTGAGGACCTCCACCTCCTGAGGACCTCCACCGCCTGAGGATCTCCACCTCTTGAGGACCTCCACGTCCTGAGGACCTCCACATCCTGAGGACCTCCACATCCTGAGGATCTCCACCTCCTGAGGATCTCCACCTCCTGAGGACTTCCACTTCCTGAGGATCTCCACCTTCCTGAGGATCTCCACCTCCTGAGGACTTCCACCTCCTGAGGATCTCCACCTCCTGAGGACCTCCACCGCCTGAGGATCTCCACCTCTTGAGGACCCTCCACGTCCTGAGGACCTTCACCGCCTAGATCGCCTGAGTACTCCTCCTCTGAGGACCTCCACCTCCTGAGGACCTCCACCTCCTGAGAGTCCTCCACCTCCTGAGGACCTCCACCTCCTGAGGATCTCCACTCCTGAGGACCTCCACCGCCTGAGGATCTCCACCTCTTGAGAACCTCCACGTCCTGAGGACCCCCACCTCCTGAGGACCTCCACCGCCTGAAG
>JAXIVH010000196.1:208467-213467 GCA_036785325.1 Urophycis tenuis | reverse complement strand
TAACGGTTAAAAAATATATGAATAGTTGTATGTTGTATATATGTTCTTGCCCTCTTCATATGCCCCATTACCAAATTCAGCATGGTATTGATTTCTGTGCAACCAATGTCTATATTTTTATGGAACTCCCCCCCCACTCCAAACAAATCAATACAGGTGTGCCAAAACAAGTCCAATTTTGACTCCAGGAATTGCTTGTATTTAATTTAACGCATCTTGATATCCCCTCATCTTAACCAAGCCCTGGCATTAATGGAGGTTAGCTTCTGTATGTCATTCAGAGTTTTTCCGTTATTGCAAAAAATATGTGCAACACACATGTGCATGTGACATAGGCTAAAGACATTCATATAGATTTGAAGACATTCCTTCATATAGATATAAAAACATTCATATAAGATATAAAGACATTCATATAGATATAAAGATATTCCCTCAGTTTTGTTTCTCCTAACATGGTTATTAATTTCCCATGTGGCCCCAACATGGCGCTTTCCTTTAGGTCCTCATCCAACACCGTGACATCAGGCTTTCTCAATGGCAGACCAGAACACACACACACACACACATGTACACGCATATGCAAATAAGAGCAGTTCACAAACAAAACTATGTGAAAAATGAAAACAAATTATGTGATACCGAAACTCACACAAAATTGAAACCAAACAACATTGGTAATGTCGCCAGTGTATATGAGCAGCACGCTGTATAGAGAGAGAGACAGAAAGAGAGAGACAGAGAGTTACACACACACACACACACACACACACAAGTGGAATGGAATTCACAAATGGAATGGCCGCAATTAAATGGTTGAAAAGGCAATAAAAGAACATCGATTTCAAAAGAAAACAGCGAGCTTCAGAGCCCTGGGAGGGGGCAGCCGGCACTTCCTCTCACTGGGAGACGCAGTTTTAATCAAGGAAATGCCTTTAAAGTAATTATTAGCAACAAGAAAAAACACTGACCGCCACACACTGAAAAACAAGGAGAAGACTAATGAATCGCTCTGCAATTAATAAGTGTTCTCGGAGAGCAGGGGCCGACCCACGGGGAGGCTGAGGACCCGTGGGCCGTGGTGATTGGTCAGACCCAGCCGGTCAGAAAACATCACGTGACACACAACGAGGAAGGGGATTCGCCGAGGCATTAGCGAAGCATAAACACTGGTGATGGACAGACTTCAGGTTGTCACACTTCTGTAAGTACTACCACTACTACACTGTACCACTGCTAAAACGGTGTGCCTCGCCTCCAAAAAATGGCGCCGTCGCCCACCTGATCCGTGACACTCGATCCTGGCCCGCGAGGACAAGACGGAGGGCAGGGAACACCCGCCGCCACCTCCCTTCACACCGGCCCAAATCCATCTCTCCCCCGGCTAAACGCAGATGTTTTAGGACCACAATGTGACGGGCGAATGGATCACAGAGACGGATGGCTGTGGACCGGGGGGGGGCGGAGCTCCGGTGACCTATGGTAATGAGCGTTTGGACAACGATGACGGACAGCCTCTCTCCGCAGCTCCACACACAGACACAACAACGCCGGCGAGGGGCATAAGAGCTATGGCACTCGCCCCTGGCCCTGGGATCATACATCAGGTGCCTGTCATGGAGGAACGCTCGGAGGACTCAGGAGTTAATAACAATCTGATGCCTTCAGTATAGATGTTCCCGTTCCACACTGCTAGGTTTACCTGCTGTTACAAGTGTGTGGTCATGCGTGTGTTTGAGTGTGTGTGTGTGTGTGTGTGTGCATGTTGTGTTTAGCAGATACCCTAAGCGTGTGAACTACAGCCCTATTACACCAGACCCTCCAATATCTTCAGGGTGGGCAGTTTGGGGGCTGAACAGAGCCCTTAGTGAAGGACTTTGGCCAGTTAAGGGGAGTCAGGTAGATACTAGAGCTATGAGGTTGGACGTGGCATTTCAGTAGGTGTGTTGTGGAGTTTTTGGTCCTGATGGGACCTGGTGGTACAATAGTGCTGGCAATACACAGTAAATAATTGCTGTGGAGGTACTCATCATCCGAATGCTGTACACTGATAATCATGGTTGTATTGATTGACACTGCTGTCGAAGAAGATGGAGACATGTTGGCATCAGCTCTTTACATTGAGCATCCTGGAGAAGCATACTCAATATTTGGTATTAATAATATAATAAACATACAAATACAAATAATACTACTTCTAAAGAATGTAGATTTTCACAGAGAAGGAATGGAGTCATGGCGGCTGATCATTCGTCCTGCATTCACACCGTACGCTGACGACACCCTCCTTTCATGTCTGAAGGCCAGGCCCCTGAGATTATCTCCAGTCCCCGTCATGTCCCTGTCCTCATCTCAATTCCTCTTATTTCTCAACTCTCTCTCTCTCTCTGTCTGCCTCCGCCCCCCATCCCTTCACTCAGAGTGCGTTATGGAGGGCCAGTGTGAGCGTGCTCACATCGGACTCCAGCCTGTCAACGGTGGAGGAACATTGCCAGTTCAGAAAGTAAAAAAGTCCTGACACAAAGGCCCTGGCGTTCCTTTCCCTGGTTCCTGAAGGGCTTGTGCTGAATACCTAAAATCCTGATGTTCTGACGGCTGAGTCAGAAAACATCGGGAGACTTCTGAGTTTAGTGTGGAGCAATCAGGGTTTTCAAAGTGTTGCCTCCACGTGGCTGGTGCCAGTGGCTGGCTGCGGTAGGACTATGGGTCTTATAGGCCCTGTCACAGCCACAGCACTTTGGGTCAGCCTGACAACGCACGCAATGATGGATGACAGTCACTGGGGGCATCCTGGGGACAGTAAGTAGCGTATTTAATGTCACCGCCATGTTGTTAACTTAGTTTGTCACGTTAGCCACACAGGCATACCTCTTTTTACACCCAACAACTGATTTGGAGCGATCCAAACAAATACTCATATCAAGTCACTCTCTGTTTTGTTCTGCACTAGTGGCAGGTTTTACTTGTTTAATTACCACTTTAAGATGCACCCCAATTCCATCCCCCAAGCATTGGTTGTGTCAATTGTACCAGTGTGGATAGGTGTGAACACGCCTTTGTGTGTGTTGGTGTTTAAAGTATGTGTGCATGTATGTTTGTACTCTCCTGTACGATGGTGTGCATGTGTGTGTGTGTGTGTGTGTGTGTGTGCACGTGGATGTAGTAATTGCAGTAATTACACAGGTGGACTGAATGAATTACTTTGACATGTTCTTCTCCCAGCCCTTTCTCTACTAATATCAGTTCAACTAGTAATACTGCTTTCCTCCCTTCGTGTTATTTTTGTAAAATCCCAAACACCATTAGTTTCTCAGTGGAATCTTCCACTAACACATTAGCTGGAAGTGTCAGAATCTGCGAGTGTTTACCAATATGCTTTCAGCATCTGTCTGCCGCAGTACTGTAGAGCACAGCCGTCTGCTTTATTACATGTGGTGGGTGGCTGGCCAACTTATTGACACTTTGGAAGCAAACCTCGTTTTGGGCTGCTTTTAGCCATAAATCTGTTATTAGTCTTCTACTGACAACTAATACCATTAGTAGTGCTGCTACTTACTGCTACAGTACTGTTGCACTACTCCCACTACTGCTAATACTACCACTACTGCTACTGCTAATACTACCACTACTGCTAATACTACCACTACTGCTACTGCTAATACTACCTCTACTGCTACTGCTAATACTACCACTACTGCTACTGCTAATATTACCACTACTGCTAATACTACTGCCACTGCTAATACTGCCACTACTGCTACTGCTAATACTACTACTACTACAACTACTACTAATACTACTACTACTACAACTACTACTACTACTACTACTACTACTACCGCTACTGCTAATACTACTACTAGGCCTACTACTACTACTACTACTGTAACTGGGGGGGCAGTAGCTCAGTGGGTAGACTGGGCGGACAGAGCGGGTCGTCCACTAACCGTAAGGTCGGCAGTTCGATCCCCTTGAGCCCCCTCCTCTAACTTTCCTCATGTCGAACCCCACAAATGTACTGATTGTAAGCCGCTTTGGACTTTGTCTGCTAAATGCCCCTGTACTACTACTACTACTACTACTACTACTAGCACTACCTCTATGTACTGCACTACTACCAACTCTATTACAACTACCAAAGTGCTATTACTTCTACTTCGTTACTAGTCAATGCCATCGTTTTTCTGCTAAAGTAAAACATGGAGCAGAGATTCCATAAAACATGAGATGGAAAGAGATCTTCTTTTAGTTGTGCGTGTTTCGACGAGCAGCGTTCGCTTTTGAAAATGAAATGTGCAATATGTTTCAAATCCAACGGGAAGTGTTGAGAGAGGGAGAGAGGGAGGAGAGGGGGAGATCTTTATCCGCCCTCCTTTACAACAGTTGACCCTGGCCACACAATCCCCCTTTTCTCTCCCAGGACACACACACACACACACACACACACACAAACACACACACACACACACACTACCTGGTTCAGTGGTGGGTTCCTGGCTGCCGGCCATTAGACGGCGGTCGATGACAGAGTTTATGTGTTACCACGGCGAAGGGGGAGGTGGCCTGGGAGGTGGCCAGGGAGGGGGGTGAGGAGGGGGGAGACAGCCGAGCCCCTGACCTTCCCTGTCAGAGTCGGTGGGGCCGAGGGCCTGGGAGGCGTTTTATTTGAACAGGCGGGGGGGGGGGCTCCAGGGCTGTGATTGGGCAGCTGGTGCCGTGGTGGGCGTGGCCTCACCGGGCCTATATACGGTGAGTTCATTCCTGTTTTGGGGGTGGGGGGGGAGCTAGATGATTGGGACATTGCTCCGTGGACAGAGATGATTAGACGGTCGATATTGTATGAGGTCGTTTTCTCTCCTTTTCAGGACAGTTTACTCTTCCCTCTCCACGTCGTATAGCACAGCGTTGGCTGATACACGCAGCAGGAATCTGATCACCGCTAGTTATTTCCGGCGTCAGTCACATTCCCAGACATCGGAATTGGATCCAAGTAACGTGGT